>JAQJVL010002242.1:0-111890 GCA_035578905.1 Stictocephala bisonia
ATTTCAACTGATTAAAAGCTTTTGAATTCTTGTCAATATTGAAAATTAATTACTGGAACCTGAAACAAAACAAGAAAATAATTATGTAAGATTTTACATATAAAACACCTCAAGATTTTACATAAAACTGCAGAAACTGTTTTACCGGTGTTGGTACTGTGGTTATTTTATATTTAATACTTTATTTGATTAAGAACATTTGTTCTTATTTTGTTTTGTACTTGGACCTAAGTTGCATGGACCACAATTCCAATTAAGTTATTTCTATCTTAATGCGAAGGTTCTGAAAAAATTGGTATTTTTTAACTCATTGATGTGCGGGTCAACTCGCCCGAGGGTGCTGGTGATAGCAGTGCTTGCGCGAGCACGCGGATTAGGTCGCAGGCGGATGGACGGATCATATACCGGCTTGTACGCTTCAGTGTCGTCTAAGCCCTTTGGCTTAAGAAGGTGTCGGATTTGCGCCGCATTATAGCCTGTTTCTCGCGTCACAGTTCCTTGTTCTTCGTTCGTGGATGCGCCATTTTTGAGCCAGTAGGCGGGGATGTGGGCGTTTGCGTGCCTGCGGCGCGAGCGGTAACTGTTGCGGCGGTTGACGAAGCAATGCTTGTTTGTGGGAATTCCAGTGTGGTCTTGCAATCTTGCGTATTAACAGGTACGGATTTGCGGCTGCATTGTTGCATTGTGTCTCGCGTTCTCGTTTCGGTGTTCGCCGTTTCGGGGATCGCGCCTTTTTGAAGCCAGTTCGCTTGCATCGGGTTTTACCATTTTATTTTTGTGTTATTAGTGAAAAACCTTAGTATCGTGTTGTTTACTATGTTTTGTGATTCTGTGTTATATTGTAAATATATTTGTTTATTAGTGCGTTTTTTATTCTTTTCTGCAATGTTTCAACCAACTCCTGGGCCTTCTTCGGCTCCTGAATTTGTAATTATGTCCGACAGTGATGGTGAAGTTGATGACCATATCCAACAACATCAGATAATGGGTAATAAATGCTCAGTTGAATCTGATTTTTTTGAATCTGTTGTTTTGATATCGGAAATGATACTCTGTATGGCGTATTTTAAACTTCATGGAATGCACCTGCCGCGTCTAATTGCCGGGCTCAGGTCCTCGCGGCGCGCATGGGTTTTTCGTTTTGCGATGTGCGGCTCCACCGCCGAGCGGGTGATCACTTTGGAAGCCCGATCTCACCAGAATGTGGCCTTAAATGGATTTGGTGTATCAACCCTGTTTCTGACTATATTTAGGTATTGTTTTATTACAAATTATGATTTTAGTTTCTGACATGTTCTTTTATTAACTTATTTTTTCTGCAGGCGAATGGTGTTCTATATAAGTATATTATAAAACATCTTACTTATTATCATACCGCGGTTGCATCTTTACGTTGAGATTCTCATTAATTGGCATATGTAATCCAAACCTATTTATCGCTACTTTAATTTTGTCAAAAATATTGTTTTAGAAATCACAATCATAATTTTATTTTCTTAATTTACATAACTATATAGATTTATTATTGGCCTCTTTTTTTATTTTTTTATGATGTATTTACTATATTACATACAATATATCCAAAATAATGTGTAATTCTTGGGTTTACAATACTTCTCATTTTATGTTATATAATTCTTTCCAGGGTTTTTTATTTTAATTTTTCATTTTACTAGTTAATGCTTCTTTTATTTAATCCTATTGATACACCACCCCTTATAATATTGACATATAGCTTTTTAAAAATTTAAATAAATTATGAAACTCTAATTTGTGAAACTCAGCGGTTAAATCCATTGTTATGAAATATTAGGTTATCGTAACATATTACTGGAGTATCTCTGCAAATTCGTTTTTATACATATTTTTCTCAAAAACACAGTGGACAGCTCCTCACAGCTAAAAAGCCTCAGCCGTTTCTCTCAATGACATCATCATGATCCCTCCTTTTTAATTCGACTTACCCGTGTTAATAACACTGATTGAAATCATATTTACCCTCATTTCTTAATTTAAAAACTAAGTTCAGTTCAGCCGCTGTGATTGCAACCTTATTGGTGAACCTGTTGCGAGAGAGACAAAGCTAGTCTATTGAAGTGAGAGGGAAACATTAGTTTTCTTCTTCCCACCACTGATACCCGACTTGCCACCCTGCCACTTTTACATTTCGTTGTCATGGATATGCTCGTGGGAAGCTCCCCCGCCTATGACTATCATTTGTCCTGGGGACCATTGGACCCTGAGCACTGGAACGTGGGGAGAGAGAATGGAATCTAGTACTGTTGGGAACCCCCCCCCCCATGGACATAGAGGGAAATGGACCTGGAGGTAGAAGTTTGGGAGGGACAGCGGGTATGGTCGGTTTTATTGTCTTACTTGAATTTTATTGAGGTTATATTTGATTTGTTTTGCCGACCTTATTGTTGTGTTGGAAATGTTCAGTGTCCTAACTTCTAGACTGAAATAAATTTTATCACTACTTTCATTCATGTTTTATTTAAATATTACTTTGTATGCAATTTAAAAAATTTGCTTTGTTAAATGTGCTTGTTGATGTTCATAATACGAGGGTTATCCAGAAAATAACAGACGCAGTTTTTAATGGTGCAGCTGTGGGCAGAGCTTCAGTCTCCATCTTGGTGTCAAAACACTCTGACGTTCAGTACGAATCGAGCTGGGTCGTGCGCAGTCTGTACCTCTTTTACTTGTCTCACTTTGATTATTAAAATGTTGTGCTGCAATGGAAAATTGCGGAAACTGTTGAGTGCGCTCAGTGATAAGGTTTTTTGAAATTCAATTTGTTTAGTGACAAAAAACAATTGAAAATCTATTGCCAAACTATTTGGAAGTTTATGGAAATTATGGATAATGAGTGGATAAGCAGAGTAAGGCAATGGTTTTGTTGACTTTAAATCTGGCCTTGCACTGTATGTTCAGGTCAATAATAGTAGCTGGTCGGCCCTAGCTTGCTGACATGAAGATTTTGATGTTGAATATCATTTGACAAAGTGTGTGAAAAATCGCGGGGGTTTCAATATGGTCTGAACGCTCAACGGGGTTAATGGCGATCAACATATTTGGGGACCACCACAAGAATTTTATTCATGACAAATTGTTGTACGGGAAGAGATTGGAATCCAACACACAATTTTTTTTGCCAGTATGGTTTCAAAAAAATCCTTACGGAACATATAAAAAACAAACTACTCTCTCCCTCACCCCCCCCCCCCCTCCCCTCCTGTGATGAAGGCCTAGCTTATAACCCCAGCGCTGTCGAATAGTGACTCAATTTCCACTGGCGTTAATCAGGCGGCAGATTTGTACAAAGCTGGAATCGAAAAAATTGTTGTCACTTTTATGATATAAATATCGCATTTTGTACTGGGATAAATTGAAAAATAGCCTAAGAGTGTAGTTTTTAAATGTATATAATAAAATGTTCCTATTTAAGTTAGTTAATTGTTTGTTTCAAAACGTCTGTTACTTTCTGGATAGCCCTCGTAGATCGAGCAAAAACTTAATATTCAATTTCAACATGATTTATAATAAATATATCAATGACAGTACACAAGATTATGGTTATATTATATCGACTTTTATAATTCAAGCAATTTTCTCTACTACCTTTAAATTTAACAAAACCTACAAACAATGGGAGCGAAGAAGATGAAGTGCTAAGTGCATTGTAACCTACCGCAACTTCACCAACTGGTTGTGTCTGTTATCCGCATTCCCGACACTGCCCCTGACACCAAATAAAGACAGAGTGGTGGAACACTTCCCCCCCTGCTGCTGGGAAGCCACTTCTTGGCTTAATATTTCAGACAAGTCGCTTTCAAACCGGCCCGATTATAGTAAGTTTATTAGTGTAGTATTTATAAAATTTTAGAAATTATGTTTTAAAAATATTACTGAATAAATACATCTAGTTGGCGACTGATCTATTAAGTACAAATCAGCAGTGGGCAAAGTAATGACACTGAGAAGAAGGCAAAGCCCTGAATGCCCCATAACATATTTGATTGTAATTCTAATTCAGCGATGGTAAGATTCTGTAAGGAGTTGGAGTTGAAGAAAACTCAACTTGTGTTGTATGAAGTAACTCTATATAGATTGGAACCTCTGCTCAATGCAAACCCATGATATCCTTGAAATCTAATTATCATGATATTTTAATCAATAAAAGCACCATCTTTGTTATGTTATTTAATTCTCCCACCTAAAAATAATTTTACTTCAACTTCATTGAAAAAGTGAATAGTCTCCATCATGTGAGACAAAAAAAACCTAATTCCTATCATGCTACAAACTATATTACTATCATCCCTCCTTCAGGTAGTTCTACTGTGACAAGCTAGTATTCCGTCATAGAAAGGATTTCTGCATTTGTGAACAACAAACTCTAGCTCCTAGTAAAATACTTCTTCCTCATGTTCAAGACACCGATAATTTCCCTAGTCCTCTTTCCATAGTAACAATAATAATAACAAACATGCTATTTCACTGTAAACCAATATAACTCATGCTTATGGTCAATCCACTATTGAGCATTTCCTAACGTAAAATAAATACACCCTTCCATATCAAACACAAAGCAGACTTCTAATATTTCAACTCGCCCAATTAATCCTCAAAAAGAACCATTTCCAAATTTCTACCATCAACAACTTCAGACCAACAATGCTATTTAGGGCTATGTCTTTTTAGAAGTCTCAAAATACTGGCGTTGTCAGAATTTAACTATAGCCAAATTTCTCTGGTAATATTTTAAGGATTTTCAGAAATTTCTTCCAACTGCCACAAAGACAGTATCAATATTAGTTGTAAAAAGATTAGAAAAAACCGATATCTGTTATTTGAGAACCTATCATAACAAATGAGGTATAATTTTTTTGAATCACTATGGCTTTTTTAACACCAAAACTTAAAAACTGAACCGCTAGTTTTTACATAAAACCCACATTCAGACTGAATATAAAGCATTTTAGAACCTATGTTTTATCAAGACTTTTTTTCAGCATGATTAATCATTTCCTAAATTTGTTGACGTAATTTTGAAACACCCTCTTTATTTATATTTTTATGATGTAATAAAATTAAAAACTGAGTACCCTTTAACATTTTTATTAAAATTGATTAAACACAACATGTTTCAACTTTATGGTCATTTTCAAGTGTAAGTAAAATAATTAAGTTGAGTATACATATAATTGTGTGTGTGCGTGCGTGTGTGTGTGTGTGTGTGTGGGGGGGGTGCGTGCGTGTGTGTGTCTGTCTGTGTGCGCGGCGTGAGTGTGCGTGTGTGTTGTGTGTGTATATATATATATTTGTATGTGTGTACAAAAATATGCTTTTCCTACTATCAGACTTCTAACGAAAATATTTGTTTTAATTGAATAAAAAAAGGAAAGATAATGCATAACAATTTTGTAACTCTAAGATAGCCTGTATCAAACAGCATTGCCTGGTCCGGGATGGAAGGTTATGTTGTTTTTGTGTCGTTTGGGTGCCTCTAATGTTACGCTTAGCATGGTTCCAACACCTGATATCTGTAGTTTTTTCCTCGCTGTGTTAATTATATTAGGTGTTTGTGTAAGAGTCATTGTATAGTTCTTCAGCATTGGAGCTGGTTTTATCGATATTGGAGAACATCTTAAGCGCCACCGAGTGTCAAGGAATTTATTAATTTGTGTATAATCTTATCAAACTAATGACTACAATTAGTATAGTTAATGACTACTACAATTAGTATAATTTAATATATTTAACTTACCAAGGTATTTTCTAAATGGAATTAAGTGTAGTTTCAGCGTCCTTCAACTGAAAAAATTTAAGTTATTTAAAAATATTATCACTAATATTGGTAATATTAGTTAAATATGATAAAACTAATCTCATTAAATATCAATAAAATCAAGTGAAATAAATTATGAATATAACATTTATATTAAAACTAACTTTATTTAGATAAGTAAAATATAACAACTTAAGAAAAACTACCAAGAGGGAGGATAGTCACTCAACATAATTTTCTCAGACCCAGTTTCTCCTTGGCCTTGGAAGGATATAATTCTTGGTCCAATAACATAATCACACTACCTTCCTTAGAATACTATCATTTCCCCCATCTAAAATACACTCATCCATTATTTCTGTTTTAATGTTGGAAGATCTAGGAAACACAAGCGGCCTGCAAAAAATGGCCCCAATTAAGCCAAGTACTGTAATTTCTGCTCAGCGATATTATGCTAGGGGTTGATGAACATTATAACGGAAGAAGAATACTAGAAACAGAAACACAGTTGAATTTTCATACAGAAATCTAAGAACTATCTACAGTACAGAAAAAAGATCTAAAACTATCTAAGATACAGAATCTAAGTACAATGTTAGAAATATAACAATTAAAACATGAGGTCAAAATCCATAGCAATATGACGAAAACATTTTTCAATGAAAAATTATGGAATCAGGGTAAAATTAAAATCTACTTGATTGATCATCAATCATACTTTAATTGATCAAAGGATTGATTGATCATTTTTGTATTGTCATCCCAAAAAATCTGACAATAATGTTTTTCACGCTAGTAACATCACACCTAATCCAATTAACATTGGGAATATTATTAATGATTTCTCTATCAAAATACTTTACAAATTGATAATACCACCTTTTCAGACAGTAAAAATATTAAGTAAGATCACCTTGTTAAGGTAATGATGGCTTTAGAAAATAAATTGTCTACCAGAATTGGTGAAATGGCAATATGTGTGGTTCAACAATCACTAGACAAACCTCTTAGCACATTTTGTAAATTCATCATTATTATCTGGGGGTTTTCATATAAATTAAAAATTGCTCAAGTTTACATATTTTCAAATGAGAGGCTTATATGACATTTCAAGCTACTCCATCATCTGGCTGGATCCTTATCACTGTGACCATTATTTTCTAAATTACTGGAAAATAATCATCTATTATTGTCGGATTCAAAAAGCAATGAACTCGAATTTGAACCTCTGCTACAAAATAAATATGTACACAAAAATTACATAATATCATATAACTTTCATATTTTTAAAGGACTTTAATACTAGATTGTGATCATTAGGTGAACCATTATGAACTGCCAACTGCTATGTCCTTTTTTCTGCCCTTAGGAATTTTTTTTTGTGTGAAAATACTAAATATGCTCCAAATGTAAATTTTATCATATAGGCTAGTTTTTTTCTCAAGAACTGTACTTTAACATACTACCATCAAAACTTACAAAAACAATTATTAAATAATAATTGTCGTGAAAAGATTGACAAAAAAATTAAAAATAGTGTACATAAATTATAACTTATAATCCTCCTTAGGAGCACTAAAAAAATGTTTGTAAATAATTCCAAGACAGCCAAATTGTTTATTATTTAGTGCACTAAAGAAATATGTATGTTGTTACATTTTAGATTAACTACTAGGGGATTTTTTTTGGGAATTATTTGTTTTCATAAAATGCAAAAATGAAACAAAATTACAAAGTTACAGTATGATCATTGTAGGTAATCAAATAGTACAAGTAAAAAAAAAAAAAAAAAACACCGTTGAATAGATAAGAAAAAGTTGTTTAGGAAAAATATCTTGTGCCCATAAACAATTTTTATATTCTTTTAGTTTATTGGGGAAAATAAAAATTTTACCACAGAAATGAAAAATTTCTGTCAAAAATTACATAAGAATCTAAAAATAAGGGGTATGTATAATTTGTTTGCTATATGTACTTAGTACAATCTATTAGTTACAAGAAGATGTAAAATATTCCAAAAAGTATAAAACTTATAACACCATGAGTCAGCGTGCGCAAACTGTGTAAACGGCACTTGCAACATTTTGCATATTGTAAACATTATAAAAAATATAATTTTTGGGAATTTTTATAACAGTAATACTTGATAGAACACATACAAGAATTCTTAGATTACAGCCAAATTAAGACTGAACAACTTTTATCAACAGCATATAAATTATGCTGTACCTCACTATTGTGCAACACAAAAAAAAGAGTAAACAACATTTGTTGTAAAATACCCAATGCAACTAAAACATCATAATTTGTTTTGTTGGATAGAGTATTTCATTCTCTGCAGACTGAAAATTACTACGCCTTATTCCGTCTTCTGGTTATTCTTCAGTCATGCGACAAACATCGACCATTTTTCGCAGTCCCGACCTCCACGCGAGGCGGGAATTGAGCGGATGTTTCTTGTTGCACATTTTATTTCCTAAATTTATAAAATTGCATAGAAAAAATATTAAAAATCTGAAATGTATAGAACAGAACATTCAGCGTCGATTGGTACCAACTTTGTTGTGATTGCTTGATGATAAAAATATGTTTTATTGATTTTAAGTGAACAGCATTATTTGTTTCGTTTCTCACGATCAAGGGTTAATATTTTTTTTATAGCGGATAGAATAAAAAAAAAAAAAAAAACAAAAAAACAAAATTTTAGCACTTTTGGAGTAAAGCTCAACTCAAAAGTTTCTAAAACAAAAACTACTCAAGTGTAATGTTTCTAAATATGTTATTTGCAATGTGTAACAGCTGATTTTTGTTTTGATGTTGATTATTATTAAAAGTAAACAGAATGTTTCGAATTAATTATGTCTGAGTTTTTTAATACTTATAAATAGAAAATGGCGACAAGTAGAGGGAAAAATAGAAGAAAACAAGAGGAATATACAGAGGATTTCAATCAGCCTGTAATACAACCTGTTCTATGTTCGAATTTCGAGAAATTCAACGCCGACCATGAGACTTGGAGTACTTACTTGGTAAGACTGAACAATTTTTCGAATTGAATGGATTCAAAACTGACACAAAGAAAAAACGGTATTTAGTAAATTTACTGACTCCTAAAATATTTCATGAGCTAAGGATCAATTTGAGTCCAATTAATCCATTGGATCAAACTTATGATGAACTATGTAGTTTGAGTTCGTTACATGCTCATTGGTCATCAGTTGGTGTCTATCGCCGGCCGGCAAATGTGCTATGTTAATATGTTTAAATCTTTATATTTTAAATGTTTTTAATGTTTAGTGTAATGTAAATAGTGACGTTTTTGGAAAGCCTGATGATGAAGATCTATGCTTCGAAATGTACATAGCAGATTATGTTTGAAGAACTGTTGACAGGAAAAAAAGGTAATTTAACCAGTATTATTTCTATAATATAACAGTTCTGGAGGCTAATAAAACAAAATGAATAAATTTAAAAATATGCCGTTAGTACCTATGGTTTCGATTGGAAAGAAAATTGAGACGCCATATGCGTTATCTAAACTGTCCGATGATGCAATTCAACCCGAAATGGTTGACAGGCCTGGTAGAATAATGTTAGACTGTACTATTGATGACAAACACAATTCCTTTGAATTAGACACGGGTGCAGCTGTAAGCACAATATCTTTACATTTGTTTAAAAAACTGTTTCCAAGTAAAGTACTTAACAAAATAAGGTTACGTCTACAAACATATACTTGGGAAATTATACGTCCAGTGGGATTTGCTACGGTTGAAATTTGCTATTAAGACCAGATATCTGTTGGAAATTTGTATGTGATTCGTGGTAATGTAGTAGCATATTTGGAAGAGAATGGTTGAAACTGTTCAAAACTGGTCTTCCTATTATGAACTAATTATCAGACAAATGAGGAAAAAGATGATTTCATAGGAGAAATGAAAAAGTCTTTTCCTAATGTTTTTCTTCCCGGAGCAGGGAAAGTACCAAATTATGAGGCTCATTTGCATTTGAAACCCAATTCTAAGCCCGTGTATTTACCACCTCGACCTGTTCCTTTTGCAATCAGAGAGAAGTTAAATGATGAAATAGATCGGCTAGAAAGGGAGGGAATTATCACAAAGTTAACTTACAACCCGTGGGGTACACCCGTGGTACCAATTGTAAAACCTAACGGAGACATTACGCTGTGTGCCGATTATAAGGTATCGGTTAACAAGTTTTTAGAACAAGATCACTACCCAATTCCCACCTTAGATGAACTATTTTCTATCATGAGCGGCTACAAATTTTTCTCAACTATTGACATTTCGCAAGCATACTTAAATATTGTTATGGACAACGAAAGTGTCAAAATACAAGCGATCAGTACTCATAAGGGTGTATACGCAGTTAATCGACTGATGTTTGGGACAAAAAATTGTAACAGGTCCACCAAATTGATAGATAAATTAATTAATTCAAATAAATAATAAATTATTACGTAAAAGAAAGGGATATATTTAATTGGAATAAATAACGAATGTTCAAATTATATTGGAGAATTGTTGTAAGTCAGATAGGAAAGAAAACAGAAATATCGGTTACAGACAGACATAGTCCTGTCTTTGTTACAATCCAGATGGGTGGGCCCCCTTCCAAGAAATATAGCAATAAAAACAGATGTCCAAGGGTCTGAGTGACATCATTTGACAAAACAACATTCCACAGTTGCATTCGAAAATAAACCGAACACCAATGAAACGGAAAAGAATATTCATACGGAAGTTGACACGACAAATGTAAGGGGAGGGGTGAGTTAGTTCAGAAATTACCATGAGAGAGCAGCACGTGATAGAAGTTAAACATATATTCCAGACGATCTTTTGAGCCTAACCAATCAGAACGAGGCACCTAATTGAAAATTGATCCGTGGACAGCAGTAGCTGTCAGACAGAGACCTCGTGGTGCAGGCGGAAGTGCTTGAACTCTGGAACCCAAACAACATATTGTACCGGAAGGAAGGGTAGGAGAGGGGAGACCGAAGCTCGAGAATAGAGAGATGTTCCTAGCCCCATTCAATCTTCTTCCACAGACAATGACGGTGGATTGTATCCATCGACATCTCGCATTTTCACACATGTAGAATTTTTATTTAGTTAACTTTGTGAAATTAACATGTAGTGTTACATTATAAAATCATTATCAATAAATTTAACTAATTAGTGTTTCATAACTTGAAATCAAATTAAAAACAGGTGTTTATGAATACGACATAGCGTAAAAAACCACGCGGGACTGCTCATCCACTACAAGGACTTTCAGCTAAGTTATAGTTATAATTTAAGTTGTAAAATAATTGCCAATTATCAACTTTTTACATAATATTATATCAAATCTTATTTTTTATTGTGATACAATTGACAAAGTAACGTAATGATTTAATAACTGTAAATTAAAAATAAATTTAATGAAGTAAGATCTGTTTGTGTAATATATAGTCCCACCAAATTACCCATTTAAACGACCCTGAGAAAGATTTCATTAGAATAAAAGAAATTAAAATTTATCAAAAAGTTTTAATTAAATAAATTGAGCAAAAGTAATTAATGTAACGACCTCTTAAAGGTAGAACGTTACAAAATGCTTCTGCGGAATGGCAGATTCATATCTAAAGCGCTTGAGGGAATTTTGGGAGTATCAGTATTTTATGATGACATCAGAATAATGAGTAAAACCCTGAAAGAACATAAGCAGCGGCTAAAAGAAGTTTTCAAAAGGTTGTCTGAAAACAACTTGCGGATAAACAGTAAGAAGTGTCAGTACTTCAGGGCTAAGATTATGATCTAGGCCATGAAATATCGGAGAAGGGTATCCATAAGTGTAAGGATAAGGTAGAAGCTGTTAATGCACCAAGGCCTAACAATAAGGAAGAACTGTGAAGTTGGTTAGGTTTGGTAAACTATTACGGACGATTTGTCAACAAACTGTCAAGCTTGCTTCACCCTTTGTATGAGCTCATAAGGAACGGAGTGAAGTTTATTTGGACTACAGAATGTAAAAAGGCCTGGAATCAGACTAAGAACGAAATTTCGTCCGATACTGTATTAATACCATATGATCCGAGTTTGCCTATAATTTTGTCCGTTGATGCCAGTCCAGTAGGTCTTGGAGCAACTCTATCACACTCATTTTTGGATGGGTCAGAGAAATCATTATGCTCTGCTTCCCGAGCTCTCTCATCGGCAGAACAATCTTATTCTCAAGTAGACAAGAAAGCAACAGCAATATTTTGGGGTGTTAATAAATTTTTTCACTATCTGTTTTCAAAACGATTCATTTTGAGGACCGACAATAAACCACTTGCTTTAATTTTCAATCCCTCAAAGGAATTGCCCCGAATGACTACCCAAAGGCTTCTCAGGTATGCGATATTTTTACAGGGGTTTGATTATGAAATTCAGCATGTGTCATCTCAGAATAAGGTAGCAGCCGACGCCCTTTCAAGAATGCCAATATTAAGAAGAAACGATGAAAACTTCATGGATGACATACACAAGGCTTTGTATAAACCAAGTTAAAAGGTTAGATGACATGCTACCGGTAAATGTGAGTGAAATTCAGAGTGAAATTCAAAAAGACTTAAGTTTTACAGAAAGTTTATGATTGTTTACTGAAGGGTAAACCTCAGGTTTGCAATGAGTACAAAAGGCATACTAGTGAACTCAGTTTAGTAAATGGTTGTATACTCAGAGGTGACATAGTTGTTGTACCAACATCGCTAAGGAGAAGGATTTTAGAAGACTTACATTCAGCACACATTGGAGTTGTTAGAATGAAAGCGTTGGCTTCTAGCTAGAAGCTTCTAGAAGCTTTGTCTGGTGGCCAGGAATTGATATTGAAATTGAACGATTTGTGAAGAATGTAATCCTTGTCAAATTAACCAAAAAGATCCTGCCAAAGTCTGGCATCCATGGGAAACAGAAAATGCTCCATGGAGAAGATTACACATTGATTTTCTAGGCCCCATAGCAAATCAAAATATAATGTTGGTTGTGGATTCTTACTCCAAGTGGCTTGAAGTCTGTCTGATGTCTCAAATATCCTCAAAGAAAATCATATAATTTTTGGAAGTTGTGTTCTCAAGATTTGGTTTTCCTAACACAATTGTAAGTGATAATGCCAATGTATTCACATCAGAAGAGTTTCAGACGTATCTAAGGCGAATTGGAGTTTCACATAGAACAATTGCACCGTACAACCCACAAAGTAACGGTAAGGCAGAACATTACGTCCAAGAGGTTAAAAGAAACCTCAGAAAGGTAGCGGAACAATGCGGTACTCTGAATGAAAAATTACTTAAATTTCTCGTTTCTCAACGTCGAACGCCCCCAACGGTAATAGGGAAAAGTCCAGCAGAGCTGACAAGTCAGTGAAACTTTAACCACACGTGCAGAAGATTGTTGTTTGTAGCCTATCCAAATTTTATAATTTTTTACTCTTTTAAAAAAATTGTCTGTTGTAACTTGTATAGATCCTTGCAATCTTAAAAATGGCTGATCATACAAACTTCCCAAACAGTTAAAAAATACAGTAAGATTATAAAACGGTAAGTGCGATAAAAATAATCTTTCGATTTTATATCACATGACAGTTCAACAGACATCGATGTGTTGTAATTCGGCCACCGGATGCGATGTTGCAATGTCCTGCAGCTGGACATCTACCCCGCATTAGGGGACTTATTAGCTATGAATGACAGGTAGACATGTTACAGCTCAGGGCTGATGAATCACTCACAGTTACTAGAAAAGTGAATAGTACATCCTGCAAATCACAAATATAATGGGTGGCTCTCATTTTCATGTTGCATTAAGCTTGTTACATGTGAAATTTACATAATTATAAATATGTTATCTTTATATTTGACAATCTTTTTAGAGCTGTAATTGTTTTTTTAAATTTAAATCTGTCGTTGGAAGGTCCAAACCTTTCATGAGAAAAGGTGGTGGAAAATGGTTTAAATTAAGATAGAAAACGTGATTAACTGTTCAATACTTCCACAGTAATAAATATTTCATGCACTGTTCAAATACTTCCAGGTGCACGATTCCGCAATGCTCAGTTAAAACTGGTTTTGAAGTGCTAGGCGAGGCGATTTGCTTACACATGACCGCACATTGATGTCTTTTGAATTATCATGTGATATAAAATTTTTCTGAAATAAGATTTTTGTATCACACTTACCGTTTTTATCCAGTATTTTTGAACCGTTTTAGAAGTTTGTATGATCAGCCATTTTTAAGATTTTTTGAACCGTTTTAGAAGTTTGTATGATCAGCCATTTTTAAGATTGCAAGAGTTTATAAAAATTACATCAGACAATTATTTTAAAAGAGTAAAAATTCTAGAATTTGGATAGACTACAGACAACAATCTTCTTCACATGTGGTTAAAGTTTCACTGACTTACCTTTAGTAGTTTTTGTTTTAGAAACTTTTGAAGTTTCTAAGCCTCAGTAGCTCTAGGTAGGAGTACTGAGGCAGATTTATGAGCTCGTCATTAGATCCACTTCTAATTCATCAATGTCTGTTAAAAGGAAGTTACAAACAACAAATGCTCAAAGAAGTAATCCTAGTAATAAAACTCAAATAAATCAATCAACACATCAATAATTGATTATTCATCAGTAAGACGCCGATTGTAAAATTATGGGCGTATATGAGGGGCCAGAGTGTGATAAGTGTAGATGAATGAGTGTAGTCATTGTTAGTAAGGTCAACTGTCCCTCAGAAAGAGCTATTTATTAATAACCCAATAGCCAGAGGAATTAAGGGACCTACAGTTTTACATGGAATCGAAACCGACCAGAAGAGCCTGGTTTTTTTGTGTATTTTTTTCATACACAACATCCGAACCTTGACTACAATCCAACTTGGACAACCCAGACTTTTCTAGTAGTGCCCACGTCGATGACAACCATTGATTGTGTCAATGAACATCTGTGTTGGTATTAAGAGGACAGAGCATAGAACCTATCACCTACAATCTCCTCAACACTCAATCCTTGAGTAGCTGGGTTACATCACTGCACCACCAGTGTCAATATTACTGAATTAATAATAATAATTACTAAATCTGTGGTAGATGAAGTGACAGTAAATATTGAATCAGAGGGAATCAACTTGACACCAATTGCCAACCACTAAACACCTATATGGAAATGAACCATTTTATTACAGTAGAACAAAGGATGTGATTGGGAATCTTTGGCTGGACTTGTCTTTGGTACATTTGCTGATGCCCTATCTAGTTTAGTCATTCCTAACCTAACATTATTTGTTAATGAAAAAACTTACATTTTTGTTTTAACACTGTTACCTTAATGATTGTCTTTTATTTTAGGAAATAAATTTTGTTTTCAAGTTTTTAATTTTCATATTTAACTAGTAGGCCTGTATATTTGTGACAGTAAAATAATTTGAAATTCAAATAAAATTAACATCCCAATTACTTTCTTCTTCTTGAAAAACATTATCTACTCTACTATTTATATGTTAAAACCATTGCTAAATTGAATAACAATAGGGTGTGTTGTCAAATTTCCACTGTAATTTAACTTTTAACTTAAGCTTTTACTTAACTTCTTAAATAAGATTAACTTCCTAACACTTTTTGGGAAAATTTCGGGTGGTCAAACATATTCTGCATCGTTGTACCTAGGCTAAGTTATACAAATTTAGTAAACACAAAAAACCTCAAAGAGACAAATACAATACAAATACAAATAGCTGATGTAAATAAAAGTAACTTTTTCTAAATATTCTATCTAGCATAAGGAGATGTAGGACAAGAAACTAATCTTAGAAGACAAGTCCTGTCTCTATTAATATACTAATTCCTGGCCTACCGCCCTTTAACCTAACCTTAATATTCTATCTAAATTTTTAAGTGGCTCATTTAAATCTAGTCTAATCTAGGTGAAGTTTTTATACCATATACATAATTGCCTTAAGGTTAAGTCTAAAGTAATCTTACATTTAATGGTCATGATATAAATGTAATTCGTAATGTGACACTTACTGTAAGATGACAAGTCAATTTCATCAGGTAGCTCTGTAATGTTGACATCAAATCTGTCTTGAACTGCATTCAGTATCTTTGCATCACTTTCATCACTTGCAAATGTTATGGCCAATCCCTGAACAAACAAACAACATTATAATAATATTTAATTTTCATATATAACTACAATGAATTATTACTAATAACTGAAGTTTCCGGTAACGACCGCGTCATGGTATTATTTATAGTTTTTACATCACCAAACGTGATGTGGCATCCTCAGTGGTATCTCTGAGACTGAAGTGTCAATATAACTTCCAGGCTATAAAGTCAGGACTTGTCAAACCAGTCAAAACAAACCTTGCCCGTTCAAGGTCGTTGTTGGATGTGAGTCCACTGTTTGTAAAATCGTTAAGGCCGCTACTAGGGACTTTTTTGCTGGTTTGGATGGTGGTTTCTCTGGTATGTCTGTTGGTCGTGACAGAACCAGGAATGAAGCAATGCACCTCAAGCGACTTAGGTTCGAGCTTGCTCATAGATCGGAATCTGATGAAGATAACCTCACTATTAAATACGTCAAAGGAATTCCCAACATTGTTGAGTCAAAAAACGCATAGTTTCCAACGGCACTAATCACTTAATTTACTCTATCAGAATGTCAATGGCATTCGCGCCAAGCTTAGTTCCTTGCGTGTTTCTATACCTATTTTTCATGTACGATATTGTTATCTTCACAGAGTCAAACTTGACTCTTCTATTTCTTTATCTGAAATTGGATTTGATGAATATGTGGTATACCGAAAGGACCGCTCAGCTCTTACTAGTAACAAAGTTGATTGATGGCGTCTTGTTAACAGTTCACAAAACTCTTTATTCTTCTGAGGTGTTTCAACGACCTGATCTACCTATAGAGGCTCTGTTTGTACTAGTTAAACTCAATCCCTCAATGAAGATTCTGATTTGTGCAGTCTACATTCCTCCTCAATCTAAAACTGAAATATTCACTCTTTTTGCTTAGTCGCTTACAGAAGTTGCTTAGTCGATACCAATGTATGTGTATGAGTGGGCGGGTGGGTCAGTACCACTGTACATGTATGGGTGGGCGGGTGGGTCAGTACCATTGTACGTGAATGGGTGGCGGGTGGGTGAATGCTGGTAAGTTTCATTGTTCTATTCTAACATTGTTCTCTGGCTTCATTGCTAGATCAATGTATGTGGGCGGGTGGGTGGATGCCAGTGGGTGGGTGGGTGGGTCGTTACCAATGTATGTGTAGCACTATACCAAGACTATGTGGAGCAACTACATGCCACAATTATGTGTATCTGTTAAAATTTTTTATTGCTGAATTTATCCGCTGAAGTTTTGATTGCTGGTGATTTCAATTTGCCCGGGTTTGACTGGGATGCTCCTGACCCCTCTGCGGCCTCACGATCAGCCATTCTCTTAGACCTTGCTTCACATCTGGACTTGATATTTGGTTCTTCTGAGTTTTTCTCTGTCTAATGGTAGTGACCCACTTCTTGCTTCCGAGCCCTGCCACCTGGTCTCTGTGTCTCCAGTGTAGCTCAATACCCCTAAAGCCTTCGCACTTAGCATCCCACTTACGTTCGCAATATATTAACTTATGTAACTTGGTTGGGTTGAGGAACTATCCTGAAAATGGATTCATTCAACTTAAATATGGCTGTGAAAACACTGATGCACTTTTCTTTAGCTTTTTTAAACAACTGGTAGACTGCATTAAATCTAACTCTCCTTGGAGGCATGTTGAAAAGTCTGCATCCTGGCTATTGGGATATTAATATAGTCCTTTTTGAGCTAAGTCGAACTGAGATAGTAACAATGACTATACTCATCACTCATTTACTCCTCATATTCACCCATATCTCTACGATCGGCGTCTTAAGAGATGAATAATAAGTGGTACAACAATTTCAATCAATTGCATGATGAAGGAGATTACCACTCTTTGCCAGAGTTTGTGAACGCTGGAAGGCCATTTCTAGGGAGTGCAGGACTAATTATGTTAACTCTTCAATATCTTCAAATGTTAGTGTCCTGAAGCTTCATGAATGACCTGAATCTCACCCATGCCTTCTCCCTCCGACCATTGTGTTGTGTCAGCCTGAAGACATCTGTGAACTATTCTCCACCTGCTTCTCGTCAGTCTACTCGCCCACCCTCCAGGGAACTCTGCGCGCTCAATGATTCAACACACCCTTTGTCTTCTCTAACTGCTCCCATTCTCTTGAAGCTTTTGAGAGGAAGCTCATTGCTCTCGACACTAGCAAAGGCTGTGGTCCTGATGATGTTACACCTAGTGTTCTAAGTTCTGCCACTCTCAACTTGCTCCTCATATCCATTATCTCTTCAACCTCAGTTTATCCAAGAAATTTTTTCTTGCCGTTTTAAGAGATGAGTATATAGTCCCAATTTGGAAAAATGGTGACCGCTGTTAAGCTAAGAACTATAGGCTTTTTGTAATCCAGCCTGTCCTTGGCAAAGTTTCGAGAGATTATTCTGGACATTATGAGACCCCTCTTCAAGCAATTTCTTAACGATGAGCAGCATGGATTTATGGCAGGCAGATCTACTGATACTAACCTGCTGTGTTTCCAGTGTTTTGTCATGGATGCCCTTAGCCACCGTAATCAAGTGGATCCAATATACATTGACTTCAGCAAGGCATTCAAGGAAGTCATCAGCACTTACTTGCTAAACTGGAGGGTTATGGCTCTTGGTGTGAAGAGTTTAAGGAATTATAATATAATGTAAATTTAACACAATGATGTACATATAAAAGTCTAACTCTCAAAATTGGCATAAAAATGAAAAACCAGTGTTTTTGTACAGAAATTTGAAATTCCTCGGTAACCTGAACATCTTATGACCAAAAATTACACCATTTTCAAATTCTCCATTAAATTTTCTATCTGAGTCATTTTTTTAAATTGTCATATTTAAAAATTGATCCTTAGGCCAAGTCTAAGTGTAACATTGCTAAGTTTAAAAAACTATGAAAGATAATTGAACAATTATTTTCATGAAACATTGTATACAAGAAGGGGTCAAGTTACATTACAAACTATGCCAGCTTTAAAGTGATATGCCACATGATTATGTTAAAGCATTCAGTGGCCCACTGTTAGCAGTCACAAAACTATTAATACATAGCCAATTAAAATCTTTAAAAATTAATACTAACACTGAACTTTGATTTTCATGTAATTGTGTGTTTCAACAAAGAATTAAAGATTAAGAAAGACAAGATTGAAATTATTTATGGATGTTAGTGAGGGGTGAATGCCAATTTCTTATCAATGTTTCAGTTCCTTTGTTATCTGCTTCGCCAGAATGGTGCATTCATTCTTCATCAAGATTTGTTAATCAGTGCCCACACGAATCTACCCCTATCAAATTAGTCGACTGTATGCTGCCATGGAGTTTACAAATCGTGATTATGCAGATGTGCACTTTGTGTACGGTTTTTGTAACGGCAATATGCTTGCCGCTAGAAGAAAGTATGCTCATCGATACCCAGGTCGCCGAACACCTAACTAGGCTGTGTTTACGAGGTTGCATTAGCGATTAGAGAAGAGGGGCCGTGTTTAAATCTGCTAATGAGATAGGCTATATTATTCATGACGTAGGAGTGGAAGATTTGGTTCTGGATACTGTTAAAAATAATTCAGAAACTAGTAGCCGGTTAAGTTGGTCTGTCAAAGTGAAAGGTTTTGGACATTTTACACAGAAACAAACTTGATGTATAGCATTTCACTTCAGTTCAAGCATTAGAGCCAACTGATTTTGCTCTTAGAGTTGAATTTTGTCGCTAGCTATTACATAGTGACACTAAGCAGTACAGCTTAAAAAAATTTGTTGTGGACATTTGAGTCTTCGTTTACAAGAGAAGAATTATAGAATTACAAAAATGAATAGTCATAATATGCATTGATGGGCAGAAAAAAAAACCTGACGCTACAAGAGAAAGATCCGACTGATAAGACCACACATTTTTGAAGAAACTTAAACAGAGAAAGTTACTTGCAGTTTGTTCAGCACAACCTCCCAGAGGTTTCTTAGATGATTTTGACACCATTCAAAGAGACAGGGTAGTTAACCAACAAGACAGCGCTCCCCACACTTCAGCAATGATGTACGTGAATGGTTGTCACTGAACTATCTAACATGAACTTACCTCTACGGATTTTTTTCGTCGGGGATACATTAAAGAAGAATACTCCACAACAGTGAACTCTGACCCAGAACTCAGTGATAGTATGGCAGCCGCATTTGAGAAACTTCCCCAAACATTAAAGTTACAGTTTGAGCAATGAGGAAAGGAGCAATAGCTTGCATTAGTAAACAAGCCAGGCAGTTTGAAAATGATCTGTGAACTTTAAAACTGTTTTGAGGATCGCTTCTTTCTCCATTAATAGCTAAACACGTGTCTCTATTGTTCTCATAATAATACAAACAATTTTATGATGGCCTTTACTGCATTTCTTACATAAATTCCAGCTTGTAGTGCAGTCTTACAATCGTTTAAAGTGGGTTGCCGAGTACTAAACTATAATCATGTGGCATATCACTTTATCCACGTCTTGTTTTAAGCTATATAATATTAGCCTTCAGAATTTTTAAGCCGTCATCTTTATTAAAATTGTTTTCATTCTTGAATAAAATCCTCTAACCATCGATAAAACCAAGATTCTGGCTAATATCCTGTATTGGCTTTTATATGTATAGATTATAACCCTTGAATTGTACGAGAAGCAATAGAAATATTCAAGAATGAAAATTACTTCAATAAAGATGACAGCTCAAAAATTCAAAAGGCATGGGAACCAATATTGTACAGCTTAAAACAAGATGGACGTCAATAATCACTTGATTGGTGGAAGGGGCGCCATGTTGGTTCAGCACAGGTCACGTGGTTGGTGCTGCCCCCTCCCTTGCATAACTGGTTTGACGAGTCTTGACTGTATAACCTGGAGATTGTATTGTCATATCAGTCTTAGGGATACCACAGAGGATGCCACATTACAGCATGTGCAAAATGTTTGGTGGTGTAAATACTGTAAATATCACCTTGACACGGTCATTACCGGAAGCTTTAGTTATTAGTAATGACACCGGCTGCTTAAGCCTACAAAATAAGATACAATGAATTATTATTTAAATAATAAGAGGGGTTTCAAAAGATAATATTTCTAACTGCCGTCTATTGCTCCAAAAAGTGAGCATCATCTGGATTTATTATAAACATATTCACACATATGTGGGACATTCTTAAATACCAACGTGGGGCCTTAAGAGTTGGTATTTAACTATGTATGATTTATATAGTGAATTTAACCAAGCCGGATCTGCATTTGACTCATAAAATGTTTCTTAGGGAATTTTGGGAGAATGTTATATGTACAGTTAAAAAGGTTTTTGGACACTGTAGTACTAAATATGTATGGCATATTAAAAAACGTCTTGAGCTGTTTTAAGATAATCATATTTTCAACACAATATGTTGGTGACACTATAAAATGTACTTAACATTCTCTTAGGATTGATATTTGTTTTCTGATAAATTATTTTTATGATGTTAAGATAGATTTGAAAAAATACTATTTTCTAAGTCTTAATTATATCCAAACAATTTATATTATCCAGTTTTATTACAAAGCTAAAACGAAGAACCCCTTCCTAACACTTAACCTGGCGACCAACAGCTTAAGGGTGACTGCCTAACCAGCACCAGTGACCGGGCAAGCGGGCTGCATGCAAGGATGGGACCGCTCACAAAGTCACCCATCCAAGGGACAGCCACGCCATTGATTTTACTATAAATAGAAGATGGTTAAATATGGGCATGGAATATGGGAGCGACCGTGCTGCAACCTGTTGTCAATCAAGTTAGAGGTCGAAATTGCCTCCAGTTTCGACTGTTCAATTGCACAACCTGTGAGCAGTAAAGGAAACTAATCACTCCCTCTCATTCCCCCATTCTCTCTCTTTCTCTTGAGACGAGCGTCCGGAAGTACTTGTCTACTGTCGCCCCACCACCTGTCTACTGTCGCCGATTGGCCTTGATAGTGGGATACTATTCCGTGCTGTGGTTTGTCTTGCACGGAAAGGAATCGCGATCTTTTATTCAGGCCTTAGGGGTTAGTGAATATGAAAATTGTTAGGGGACATATTTTTGTTATTTTGTCAATGTAAATAACAGTGTGTTACAGATGTTGAGTTAAAACATTATGCATTATCTAAAATGATGTAAATACTGCGTATTGTAAGTTTATTGATATTTTAAGTAATTGTATATTTAGAAGTAGCAAGAAAAATGGTGGTAGTTCTAAATTGTTAAAGGCTAAATTGTTAAGTCCCTGGATAACACCAAACATTTTACATAAATTTGATACGTACAAAATTATATAACATTTCTACAAGAAGACCGACCATATGGCAGAGTTTTTCAAAATTATTTTGCAAAATATACTAATGAATTAAATAATGTGATTAATTTTACAAACAAAATTATTATTCGACATTATTGGAAAACTGTAAAGGTGATGTATCTGAGCAGTGGAAGGTAATAAATAACTTAACAAGTGGTTTTTCAAAGAAATAGTTGAGCTAATTGAATTGCCAAATGGCGAAGTTATGCGTGAGCCTTCCGTCATTGATAAGATAGACATAGACAATCACCTTATCGCAATCCAGTTTAGCCGTCCAGACGTTGTACATTCCAATACCCTTCCACCTTTACTTACTTACTATCAACATTTTTTCTTTATATCTCCAACAGATTTAGATGAAATTAAGAGTATTGTTAAGCTTTTAAAAAATAAAAATTAACTGGCTCTGACAAAATTAATGTACATTTACTGAAAAATATAATTGATGAGATTACCAGTTTTAGTTCACTTAATAAACATTAGTTTATTTAGCCTTTACCAAAGGCATTTTTCTTGAGAGCCTGAAGTTAAGTTCAGTTGTACCTATTTTGAAGGACAATAACTCTATAAAACTAGATAACTTAACACCTATCAGCTTGTTATCTGTATTCTCTAAGGTTTTTGAAAAAAAAAACAATGATTAAAAGACTCCATAGTTATTTATCTAAGTTAAATTTTCTTAATCCACGTCAATTCGGTTTTATCAAAGGAAAGTCAACTGAGGATGCGTTATTAGAAGTATCAGAAATAATTTATAACAGTTTAATTATTCATTAACTTATCATCTGTCATATAGTTTACATTTAATACTAGAACTACTCCTTTATATTATACACGCACACAATTCAGTTCTTCAGTCGCGTTGTCGAAAATCGTGTAATATGCCTACCTCACCCTCTAGCCCTTAACGAGTTGCACGCAATCCTACCTGCGTTAATTGCAATGTCCCAAGAAAGCTCCAAACCAGTACTCGAGTTGCGCGCAATACCGATCTCAGGTAGTCTGTCCAGTCTTGGCCGCTCAAAAATGCAACTTAGACCACAAGCTGTGCTATAGAAATATTTCCGTAAATATCACAATCCGCCAAGAATAACTTGAATTGTCACTGGTCAGATTCCGAATAGCACCAAACTTATACTACAAAATAAGCACATATCTGCTTATTCTGTGTTTATATTTTCTTGGTTATTGGTAAAATATAATAATTATCTATATCAGCTGAACTTGTTTCTAAGATGACAAAATCAGAATTTCATTTTACTTTAACAACTAAAGTGACAGTATCTAAATTGATTTTGGGCTTGAGTTTGATAAAAAAAAAAAAAAAAAAATAAATGGATGGTATTTTTATTAATATTTATATTTATTATTTTGGTGTACAGTACTAGACTAACAATCATCGCCTATCCTTTGTTTTTCCTGTAACGTTTTAGGTACAGCTCGGACGTTTTGTTATTGGACCCTCTCCTAACTCTCATTAGTGATTTAAGTTATCACCGTAATACTATGTCCTAATTAATCTAATGTGTAGCTAAATAAATGTAAATAATATAAGTTGTTTGACTTTTAGTTATCTTTTTAACCGCAGATGTTTAATATAAGTATGTTTGCCATTCATTTAAATGTTAATATTAAATTACAATAATTTTTAAACATATATAGGTTATATTACTCCCCACAGATCTAGAGTTGAAGTGTTTGGTTATTAAAAAGGTCCCTGTTCTTCTACTTAGGATTTATTTACCTTATTTGAAAGTGTATGCTTATCATTAATATATATATATATATTTGTTTCTTTTTGAAACCATATTATTACAGTTCAAAATATGCGCAAAACCCAAATTTACGTATTATTTTTTAACTATATTATTGTTTATTTGTAATAGTTATTTGTTTATAGTTTTTTTAGTTCTTGGCATTGTTTGTTCTGTTATAATTAAAAACGCCACAGAGTGCGGCAATAGTTTATTTTGTTATTACTAGTAAGACTCTATAGTTACTTAAAATTAGTTATTTCTTATGTTATTTCTGGTCACGCTACTTGTGAAGTGTTACCAGTGTAATTACAGAGTGTCTTTACCAGAGAAATTGAAAATATAAATAAATTGCAGTTTATCCATACTTTCACACCTAGTAAAATAATAGAAACGTGTATGAAAAACAGATGTGTTAACTTTAATTATATTCGCCTTAGACATACTTTTTACAATGGTCTGATTCAATTAATGTTATAGAAGGGAATTTTTGAAAGGGGGACATAAACAAAATTTACAATAATTTCAACCTGATTAAAATAATGAAAATTGAATCTAAATAATCAGTAGTCTAGTTATATTCTATCACGATAATATTTCCTAACCAATTTCAATTGACATTGAGATTGTTTTTCTCAAGAAGTAATAATAGAGTTACAACTCTTCATGATTCAGAAAAAAAAATGAAAACTGACCATTCACCAAACAATGAAATATTTTACAAACAATCATGCAATTACTTGGAACCAAATAATATGTTAATGTTACAGACAGTAATAATAAAACAGATGTTTATAATAAAATTAAAAATAATGCTATTTTAACCCCTTTAGTGCTACAGCGTCTACATAGTAGACGTTGTATTTATGTCTAAAAGTGCGAGCGTCTATATAGTAGACGCTACGTATTTTATTTATAGACGACAGGCTATTTTATTTTACTGGCCACTATCGATGTCATTTTATTCCAAAGGTATCAGAGAACCGATATATGGCCATTCGGTTGCCGACAAACGACTTTTTATATTTATTTACCTTGAAAGAAAATCGAGGTTATGTTCGTCTGTTTGTTTTGTTAAGTGTGCGAGTGCGTTTTGTTTTTTACGTGTATAATGTTTCATTCAACAGAATTCCATTTTACATATAGTTTGTTTTCTTAGCAATAAAAAACGTTTATTTTGAACTTTAGCGTTCTGTAATAATTATAGAAAATTAATTGTTTTTAGCATGGCAAATAAAAACTTTAATATATATATATATATATGATTGCATAGTTATTGTATGTTTGAAACAGATGTTTCAAATGTAAAGTTTTCAACTAATTTTTGTGAGGACAATATTTTTTATATTTCCTCTAAACTCCTTATTTTTTCATAAAAATGAACTGAAAATATATGAAATTTGTTCTTCATTAGATGCTCTTTACAATGGAATAGGTAAAAAAATACATAAAAAGTATTTAGGCACTCTTATTTTATTCAAAAGTACAAAAATAAAAAAATAAATTTAATTAATTTTTTATTTTTTTTATAAATAAAAAAAGACTTTATTTTATCATTTTGCCATACAGTTGTTCTCTGTTTATTTCTGTGCAATACAAAACAAAAGTTATAAAGATATGACCACAAATAACGAATCTATGAGCTAGGGATGGACGAGTCTCGAAATTTCGGGAATTCCCCGGGAAATTATAATTCTCGTCCTGCGAGAAGGAAATTTTGTTACGATCGGGAATTCCATTCGAGAGTTTTTCTAAGATGTAACCAACTAAATAGTTCGATCTCAACAACACGGTTATAATCGACATTCATGGTCAAGTTCGGATTTTTTCAATCAATATAAATTAAAATGAAAGGTTAATAAAATTATGATAGGCTTGTGTCTCGATTACCGTGGAACGTAATTTATTGCTTATAGTGTGGCAGTGAAGTTACGTAGTGACTGACGACTGACAGTCGGGAGTCGACAGTTGGGGTCGAACGGAGATGTGACGTTCTCACGATCCGTTCATTTGACAGGGCTCATCTAAGTGAACGAGATATCTGGATCACGATGCTCAAAAAAACTATTAAAGTCGAACAAGTTACCGAGATCTATGATCCAATTAAACAAATCTAGTATAGGACAGAACTGTTGACCGAAACCCAAATGATAATGAACGAAAACTGAGTGGGCCTATATTCCAATGTTTGTGTGTGTCAGTAACGTAAAATCATTCAATCAAACTGCTCCCGAGAACAGGTCACTTTAACAACAAATCTTTCTTCCCATGGCAAAAGTCCATTTCTCTCATGTACATACAATGAATCGTTCTGCTCGTTTCCGAATTGAAATTATCGTATATTTCCCGTGAGGTGATTGTGATCCGTTTTGGTGTTTACTCTGAGTAGGGAATCATCCAATGATTTGACAGAAGAAAATATCGTATCATATCATATAAAATATCGTGATGGCGTTCAAGTATCGTGCGACGTAACAATATTTATTTTCAATTGAATAAAAAATAAGTAGATATATCCGTAGAGAATGTCAATTAATAATTTGTTTGTGAACACTTTAGATCGCCAAATGTGCATGTAACATTTGCATGCATACGATATTTTCTTCTGTCAAACTGTCGATCGGTTTCCTGACTAGATTAGAAAGTAACACAGATGGAGTGTAAAATGTATTACATTACGATAATTTTGATTTGTAAACTCAGTGAACGGTTCCCTGATCATAATTATTGTTACTACTACGTCGATGTTAAATGCAAAACAATTCAATCCAAATCTCTTCTGATATAAAACGGACGGATTTAGCAATAAGGAACATAATTTTTATTGAACCGAAACGTTATCATACTTCTTGTGTATATTTCATAAATTTATAATTTAGCTGCACAAATCTACTTTGTATCACCAGTTGGCATTTAGCTGATATTTCAGATTGCATCTCGTCTGGCTAGGCATACATTTGCCGATTACGTATACCGTTGTCACTCCAATACGTCAGAAATTCCTCGCGATGAAAAGATTATCTTTCTATGTATCGAAGTTGTTTCGAGTTGCACACATTCATTACCAATCATAATTTATTAAAAATAATTGATCGTAAACGACTTTTAAATTTATATTTAGGTGCACAATTATTAAATTATTACTATCGATCCATTAAACACAGGTATTTTGGCATCTAGATTTACAAATTTGATTACCTATATTTCACAGCTTATTTCCGGTTTATTATAACCATTATTATATTACTGAATAAAATAACTACACATCCACTTTTTATGGCGTATACAAAATCAATTTTTTGTTGAAAAGCGACAATTTTGAAAGCAATCGACTGTGTTTGGTGATGACGCCTGAATCGTAGAATCACTTGATCCAGCTTTTGCCCAAAAGCTTCGCTACCGTGATCGGAACTACCAGATAAACCAGATCGACCGTCTGTGTGATTAGTTGACAATCACAGAGAAGAAATAGAGGTTGCTTTCTTATAACTACAGCGGCAGTTATTAATAGAATTAAAACAAATGCACATCTCTACAATAGTCAATACATGTGCAGTAATAATTACTAAGTTTATCCGTGAGGATTTGGGGGGGGGGGGGGAATAAGGAAGGGACTGCCAAGATGCTGGCTCTGTGTGCAACTTCAGTTTCTAGTTTTAATGTAGTTCAGTTAATTATTGAATAATACATGTCTAGTTTTTATGATGATTTTAATTAATATTGGCATGTAATATGTAACTACCATTCTTTTATTTCGCTTGTTACATTTTAATTCAGTTATATCTAATAAGATTGCTTTGTTTATTAAGTGTGTAATCTGTTATTGTTTAGTCTAAACATGTTTGATTTTTTTCTGTTTTGTGGATAGCAGGCAAAAAATAAAAAAAATTTAATAAAATAAGGAGTACATAAATGTGCCTTAACATTAATGGTTGAATTTCCTACTAGATCACGTACCAATTAATTATTATTACTATAAAATGATTTGGTTTATTTGTTTTATCTACTAAGTTTGAAAATTAATGTATGATAAGCTGGGAAAAATTCCCTCTGAAAATTTCTCGAAATTTGGGAGGAAATTAATTTCCCTCCCGTTTCCCTCCCGAAATTTGGGGGGAAATTAATTTCCCTCTCGTTTCCCTCCCGAACCTAAAAATCTCCTCTCGTCCATCCCTACTATGAGCGTTTTACCAAACTCAACATTTTCACCCAAAACAGCTTAGCACTTTTGGGTATATCCATTGGTTAGGCGGCATAGCACTAAAGGGTTAAATTAAATGCCTATACACAGATTATCTGAATCAGGCCATAAGATGAAAGCTATTTTTATCTTGTATAGAAGTAAATTAGTGGTTTTGTTATGATTTTTTTCTAACCCTATTATGAAATTTGAATCTCACCTGGGTTTTATATTTTGCCCAGTATTATTCTATATAAATATCATAGGCCTATTTCAGTATCTATTTTGTCAAAGAAATAAATAATTCAAAAACTGTTTATTTAGCCCCTGAACTGTTTTAAGATTATATAAAAATAAAAATAAATTATCTCTGTCAACAGTTCGAATATGTTATAATGTGTATGACGATCGTTTCGACATTATAATGTCATTTTCAGATATAAATAAAGGTTATAAACAAAAATTGTATAAATTGACATTTTAAAAAATATAGAAAGATGTGTTTGTCTTGATAGTTAAGTTATTCCAGGTGTAGTGGTGTTATCAGCTGGCCTTTGTTTTCTAAATTGTATAAATTATAAAATCAATTTATACAATTTTTGTTTATAACCTTTATTTATATCTGAAGATGACATTATAATGTCGAAACGATTGTCATACACATTATAACATATTCGAACTGTTGACAGAGGTAATTTATTTTTATATAAATAAATAATGTAACATTTTTTTAATATTTCACTATATTATATATTCCTGGAATATTTGCAGATTAATTTCATAATTGAAATGGGAGTCGTTGATTGGATTTGAAAACAATTTATTTTTTAATCAATTACTGAATATGAAAAAATTAATGATTGAGTACAACAGTCGATTTAATCACCTAATCGATGGTTAAAATGCAAGAAATAAAGATTTTTCAGATGGGCTATATAATATTAAAATGTTTACTTAAATCAGCAGTAATTATCGCCAGCATTGCCGATAAGTTAGCGGTCTATTCAAGTGTGTCTATTTACAAATACACAGTGTGTTAATCATATAAATCAATATGGTGTTTTAATTTCATTTATAAATATTTCTTTATTCAATTTGAATGTCACACTGAGTTTTACTGTAATAGTATCAACACAGTATTCTTTATTATTCCAAAAAGATGCAAGCAAATATAAAAACAGAGAACCCGGATAAACGTTGGCAATATAGAATAACGGAAAAAATTATCTAAGCAGGATGTTGTTTGTGTGTGAGACCTGAGGAAGGAGAGGGCGGGTGGCTGTCTAGAGAATGGGAGAGTGGGTTAAGAGGAGGGAAGTGAGAGACAGAAGAGCGTGCGAGAGAGAGAGAGGAAATAGGGCTATGCGCAGCGCAGCGTGGAGCCTCAAAACAGTTTTGGGTTCTCGCCACAACTCTCCCATATGGATGGAGTATCTCTTTATATAGTAAAATCAATGGCCACGTCCAATGTTGCTTGAGTCCAGAACCCATTGGTCAAGGCCACTGGCTTTGAAGAACAAGAAACGAAGGACATAGATTTGTTTGGAAGCAGCTCAGTTGTCCAATACATTTTTTTATCTCCCGTAAGATTTGGTTAACATATCTAGAAAAATTAAATACAGTGAATCCATGTTAGATTATGCTTACTTTGGTACCAAAACGGCCAGCTCGAGCAACTCTATGAAGGTATGTGTCGGAGTCTTCTGGCATGTCATAATTGAAGACAATGTTCACTCTCTCAATATCCATTCCTCTACCAAAGAGATTGGTAGCAACCAAAATTCTCTAAAACAATGCAAAATAATTATTAGATAAACTCCATCGAACCAATTACAAGTAACCAGTTGATAAGATCTCAAAATAAAGTTCAGCTTAAGACAATAGCCTCATTATTCATCTCTTAGACGCCAATCGTAGAGATATGGGCGAATATGAGGAGTGAATGAGTGTGATGAGCGTAGATGAACGAGAGTGGTCATTGTTACTATCTGAGTTCGACTTAGCTCAGAAAGCACTATTTATTAATAGCTCAATAGCCACGGCAACTATGGGACATACAGCTTTACGTGGGATCCGAACCACGTAGTGTTTGTTTGATTTTCAGCTAACTCTATATTAAAAACAGAACATTATAAAATTAACATTTTCAATCCTACTTAATCTGTTAGTTTTGATATCATTGGAATCAAAAATATGAATATTTTAGTGTTTTGTTTACGATGGGTCGGTTCTATTTTTAATTTCCGATTCATTTCTGTTCTAAATCTAAGGCTGTAGAGGCATGGGTTGTTAGTGGCACTGTAAAAAGTTCACAAAACATGAACAATGGCCACTTTTATTTTGAATTAATCTTTTATCTTCTATTTTAGCTTATTTTTATTTGTCATTATTTCAAAAGAACTATATATTTGTCTCCATTCATTTATATGTGTTTACAGAAATATAAATAAACCCTTCCATTATAAGTAAAGAGACAACCAACCAACAAATACACACAAAACTTTATGGAGAATACAATAAACATATCTGAGCACAATCTTAACAGTTTTTTTTAATATAATTACAATGAAAATGTTACATATGCATCTTTTTTCCTTCGGCCTATTGCTGTCATGTCTTTCACCCAGAACAGGTTAAGTGCACTCATTTTCTAAGCGAAGTCATTGATATCTAATCTCTTCTATAATTAAATATTATTTCTGTTTTGGATTTACAAATCTGAATCGTATAATACACATTGTCAACCTTACAATTGAAAAGATACATGAAAAAGGTAGTCATTACAAAACTAAATAAAATAAGTACTAATAAAATACTTGTTTTTTTATTTAAATGTTCTATTTACACGTTGAAATACAGTCCACTCACTAAACGATAGTTCTGAAATGAGCAGACAATAGCAGTGCAGTTTAGCGGCTACAACTCAATCATCCTGGCTAACAGTATAGTGTGCACATTCTAGCGGTGAAATGGCTCACTAACATCACTAGAGACCATGTAGAGAACCAGACTCCATATTAATACTCAATAGGTTATTTAACAAAATTAAAACGATCCACATTCTTCTAATTACGCTACTCAGTAAAAATACAGGATCCACTGTCCGTGTTAAATGCATTTTTTTGATAGTAATGAATTCAAAGTAGGAAATAGCGGACCACTATTAACATCCATTTTTAAATAACTGTAACTATCTTTAAAATTAAAAAACATACTTCAGGATAAAGAAGCAGTAACCTCATTAAATAAACAGCACCAAGGAATATTATTTAACTTTCAATCTTAGAGTAATTTACTCTGAAACTGTCATTATCTACCTTTTAACGAACAATTGCCATTGAGGTTTAAGAATAATATGATGGTCTTGATGTTATTGCAGTCTTGTCTCATCTGAGACAATTTTTACTATGTATTTTCTTCTTATATAAACAACTGTGTACTATAAGAGTGAATTTATCCTCTTAGGTAAATTGGCTGATGCCCTACCTCTCTTATTACAGTAAGGCTTGGCCTAGTCCCCTACAATCTAAAAAATGTTTTGTTGATACAGCACAGGATAAATAAATAGGTTGTAAAATATGTGCAATGAAAATTTAACTTAGTTTTTTATATAGTAATACAATATAATACAAATTAAATAACTAAGCTTACTTTTTGAAAGTCTTTAAATTCTTGATACTTTTTTAATCTCTCTTCTTGTATCATCCCTCTATGAATGGCAACAGCTGGGAAGTTCTGTTCAGTCAAAAGCTGTGAGAGAGCCATACAGCGTTGAACAGATTTAACGAAGATAACTACCTATAAAAGCAATTAGAAATAGTTCTATTACTGTTCAAAAGTAATATAAAACAAAATGCTGCAGAGTATATTTGATAAACATACATAATCAATGAAAACTTACTACATATAGAATATTTCTAAAACTTGACGTAACTAATTACAGTTAAGATAAGCTTATAATAATCTGTAAAAACAATGCTTTCAAAACTCTAGAAAATTTAATATTTTGTCTTAATACAAAAATGTATGCCTTCTAATTATTCACTAACACTGTTTGGTAATGCCAAAACTTAAATTAAATAAGAAATTACATTAAAGAATTAAAGTCCTGGGACAGCTTAATTTGCTTTTAACCATCACTGATAAAGCAATGCGACTACTCCTCATTTCAAAAGTATGTAGACACAAGTTTACAAAGACACCCTAGCTAAACAAATAATTACATGATTCTTTTTTTGTATTATAGAGAATTTAGTTGTGTGTTGAACCATGTCTGTCAACTAATTTTCATAATTTGTTAACAATTTTTTATTAGCGATTGTTTGTAAAAAGTACCAGTGTTTTAGCAATTTGTAATGAATCATCAACTTTAAAAAATTATAAAATATTGAATTGACGTTTAATGTAAATAAAATGTTTACCAAACCTTCATCAATAGTTTTCAAACGTTACCTTGAAGTTTAAAAATTTTAATTTAATTATTTTTTAAGTTCTTGTAATTTTTATGGATTAACTTTTATTCAGCTGTGATAACTGGAACTCAGTATAATTTGGTACTGTTGGTATCAGCTAGATTCATGCAAACAAAATAAAACGGTTTCCAACCATAAATGTTGATAAGCTAAGCCTTGCCAGCAGGACATCAAAGCTCTGTTAAGTTGCCACATCTCCGCTCCAACTTTCCAACTTCCACATCCAAGTGGCGCATCTGACTGCCACTGTTAAAACTCCCATTTGCTGTATTCTTTTAAGTTTTATCAACCATTTTCTCCAACACCATATACTCATGAGGGCTTTGGACCGTCAACGGCAGGTTTAAAAATGGTAGCTCCCGTTTCATAGGGATTGACAATTATTTACATTTCATTGTTTACAATATCTTAACGGCTTCTTGAATATTTACAAGTATGTACAATATATACAACTAAAACATATTTACTTGTATATATATGCGATATGTACTAAAAAATCGCTAGAATCAGAGCTTTCTAGGTTACAGAGCTATTACAGGCTCAACATGTACTTCTTCATTTAAATAGTTTTTTAATAAATAACTTTTTTGAAATGGTCTTTCTCTGCATATCGTTTTGAATTTTTTCCAGAGATCAGGTGAAACAGATCGAAGGTGTTCCTTACATAGATTCTGTAGCATCCATACCTCTGCCTACAACATCCTCACTAATAACATTTTCTTAGAAGAGATGAATAAACTAATCAGGATACGTCAGTGAGTCAATAGGGGAGGTGCATTAGGTACTTACCACTTTAATGACTCACTGGCGATCCCCCCCAATCGCCGGAATGGTTCCAGTACACGTATCACTCAAAGTATTTCAATGAATGAAATGTATTCCAAATAAAGAAATGTAAATAATTAAAAATCCCTATAGAACAGGAGCTACCATATTTAGACCTGCCGTTGACGGTCCAAAACCCTCATGAGTAAATGGTGATAGAAAATGGTTGATAAAACTTAAAAGAATACAGCAAATGGGATTTTTAACAGCGGCAGTCAGATGCCCCGTGCCGTAGCAGCTTGGAGCAGACGTGGCAACATTGCAGGGCTTTGATGTCGTGCTGGCTAGGCGTTTCAAGGCGTCGATAACAGTTAACTGCAGATCCCGATGCTATCCAATAAACATCAATTAAAAATCGTTAATCAACATTTATGGTTGGAAACTGTTTTATTTGGTTTGCATGAATCAAGTCGATTCCAACAGTACCAAATTATACTGAATTCCAGTTACCACAGCCTAATAAAAGTTAATCCACAAAAATTACAAGAACTTAATAAATAATTAAATTAAAACTTTTAAACTTCAAGGTAACGTTTGATAACTATTGACAAAGGGTTGGTAAAAGTTTAATTTATATCAAACGCCAATCAATATTTTATGACATTTTTAAGTTGATGGTTCATTAGAAATTGTGATAGAACTGGTACTTTTTATAAACAATCGCTAATAAAAATTGTTAATGTATAATGAAAATTATTTGACAGACATGGTTCAACGCACAACTAAATTCTCTACAATACAACAAAATTATCATTATTTGTCTAGGTACGGTGTCTTTGTAACCTCTGGTCTACATACTTTTGAAATGGAGAGTAGTTTTATAAATTTTAGACAAAAAATCTACTTTCACGAGTGATTATCAAACCATTATATCTTGAAGGGGGAGTAGCCTACGATGAGTCCTGAGAAATTATTAAATAGCAGCAGAATTTGATATACTGTTGTGATGAATGGTCAGATAGCTTGTTTGTTATCCATGCATATTGGAGATTTTTAAGTCTTAAATAGTAGAAAACAGAGCCGCAAATCGGACCTCAAAAAGTACACCCTAACCAAGGGCATCTGTCTCAGTTGATGAATAACACCATTGACTTTAAAAGAAAAGTGAACCTTAAAGTATAATCCCATAAAAACCACAAAATACAGACTCAAAGTTTATGTAATATTAGACACAAAAAATGGTTATGTATGATTTATCCCCTACTGCAGTAATGGTATTGTTATTCTTAACAATTATTTATTTAAGACCACTAATAATATTAAATGCATTACCAACACCTGTAATTACAAAGAATGAAGACAATCCCACAATTGGTCTTTGTGTATACACAGATTTATGTTTTCTGAGGCCTTTGAAAATTAATGTGTCAGTCTTGGGGCTATTCATTTCATTCTCCTTACTAATGACATGCCCAACTGGCTGGGAGATATCTGCTACACTGTTATGTACGCAGATGACACTGCCTTAACGATAGCAAATAAATCAATATAAATACTCCAACACAACACATCAACTTATTTCAACAAAACTAAGCAATACAGGGCCAGTAATTAACTTGTTTTAAATAAGAAAAAAACAGTGCAAATGACCTTTAGTAACCTCCATAGACATAATGACACACCCCTGCCAGACCTGAAAATTAATACCAACACCAAATATCTAGGCACAATTATCGATGACAAACTAACATGGAAGCCACATACTGGAGCACTATGCAAAAAAATGTCTGCTGGAAACTATGTTATACGAAGAATTAAACAAATAAGTGGCTTGGACACAGCTAAGACAGCGTATTTTGCTCTATTCGAGTCTCAACTAAGATATGGCATTGCCACTTGGGGAGGTACGTCCAAAGGAAATCTAGAAAGAGTCCTGACCAATCAAAAGAGAGCAATTAGATGCCTTGCAGGTCTTAAGTACTAAGAAAGCTGTCGTGAACAGTTCATAAACCTAAAAATACTGACAGTTGTATCTCTCTACATTAAAGAAGTGATTCTGCACACATTAAAGCATACATCTCAGCAAAGATTTTGTGACCTACATTAATACAATACAAGACGTAGCGGGGACTTCCCACTGCCTACTCACCACCAAAGCCTTTAAGAAGAAACCGTCATACAAAGGAGCCACCTTCTTTAACCACCTACCAGGACACCTCAAGAACCACCCCTCCCTTAATCACCTACCAGGACACCTCAAGAACCACCCCTCCCACCGATTCGGGAAACAATTGATTCTGTGGCTCCAAGAAAGGCCTTTCTACACTGTGGAAGAATTTACCAATGGCTGAACATTGTTTCTAACCAATCATAAAAGCACAATGTATTTATTTTAATCAGTAATGACGCAATGTACTAATCTCTAAGATTATTTCAATAAAGTTTGTTGTCTATTGTCAGTGTTCTGTTGAGCAATGTTTTTTGTGGAAATCGTACATCAAAATCCTTACTTATTAATTGTAAAAATTATGACAATGCAGTTAGTATCCATGTTGGCTTTGACTATGCAAATTTCCTAACTGCTAGGTAACCTGTGTTTTTTTTTTTTTTTTTTTTTTTTTACAAGTAAGATTAGCTGTCAAAACTTTTTCAAAACCCTAAACATTGGAAATGTCCGACAAACTTACCAACATTTATAGTACTGTTTATTATGATTGTTATTTATTATGAGCCAAGAGGCAAAACCTAGCCAACAGATGCATGTATGCTTGCAATAAGATCTTGTCGTCAAAGTTACTGTCATGCCGAACAAAAATACGAATATATTAAACGATAATAAGACCAGTACTTTTATATGGTGCAGAAACCTGGATATTAAATAAAAAAGAAGAGAACAAACTCATCGTGTTTGAAAATCGCGTACTAGGAAAAATATTTGGTCCAACATTGGAAAATGGAGAATGGAGGCACAAGCATAACCAAGAGATAAGACAGCAGTACAATGACTGTGACATAATAGCAACCGCAAGATCAAGAAGATTGAGATGGGCAGGCCATGTATGGCAAAGAGAACAAGGGACGCTACTGAAGGAAGCTTGATTGGGAAGACCAGTGGGAAGAAGACCTCTAGGTAGACCAAAAAGAAGATGGTGGGATGGGGTTAAGACAGACACCGCAGCACTTGGAACCACAATGGAGGAGGCAGAAAACAGAGAAAGATGGAGAGAGCTTGTTGGTGAGGCCAAATCCCTTCTTGGGCATCGAAGGCCATGGGAGTAAGTAAGTAAGAGGCAAATTGGCTATGCCTCTTGGGTGAAAAGATCCGTCCATTCTTAGAAGCTGCACAACTTATAATTTATTAAGTTCCAAACAGATGTATCTTAATCCAGTACATGTCAAACCAGCGAAGTAATAGCTAGTGCATTTGTCATTGTACAGTGGGAAAGATTATTTTGAGAGAAGTACTGGTCCCTTCACCCAAAAAGTGTTGATGTATTAGTTCAATAAAGGCTGCCACCTATTTAAGGACAGCTTTTACAATAAGACCCTTGCTCAGAAGCTTTTAAACAGAAAATTTTGTCAGCAACTGAGCAAGCTTGTAAAAAATGCTCACTAATGCAAAGCTCATTGTCACGGAACCTGATTAGTACAGACATGACCTTGTACTAGGTTTTAAAGAGAAACTTAAAGGTAGAGGTTTTAAAGAGAAACTTAAAGGTAGTACATAGTGCAATAAAGATAAAACTCTAACATCTATATTGCACTATGTTAATACGTACTGAAAGAATAAGTTCTTCAACTTGCTTGGCTTAGAAAATGCCTCTATTTTGCATGCATAACAAAAGATTGATGTATTTAGGGTTATGACAAAGAATAGATTTCTTTCTCAACTAGTACGCTCCTTAGTTGAAGTAGTACCACTCATTCTAGCTCCACTAACATCTACCACTTTCTCCCAATCTTAAGCAGCTTGGAACATCACTCTGATCCCATGTAAACCGAGGAAGATATGTGTCATGCAGCAAGTTCTCCTGGTGTCCAGGATGTAACTATAGGGGTTCACAGGACTTTTTTCTATATTTGAGACACAGATCTATATTTGGAACACCCTTGAAAGCAGTAAGATATAATAAGAGTTCACGAAGATTCCACCAAAAACATTTATTTATGGCTCCTCAAAATTCAAAGCTGGCAACCCAAGGACGTTAGGTAACCAGACAATTTTATACATACATTTTATAGAGCATGTTTTTAGCAATGTTCTAGAATTGTAACTCTCTTGTACTTGTACAAGGTTTTTAAATAATTTTGTATTATATCTGTGTCCATGGTAAAAAAATACTGTCTTGAGCTTCACATACTATTTTTAGTTAATGTAACTCCAGTCACTTAATTGTCTACTAATTTAATCAAATTTATAGACTATACAGTATTTTCTAAGGAAAATGTTGTCTATGTTGGACATTTTAGATTATATACATAACACTGATACCTAGGCACATTCCATTAATTTTGTTTTATTACAACCGATTTATAAACAAACAAAATCTTTTTAATTTATTTCTATATTAATATATACTATAGTGTTCTTTATCAATTGTGAACAAAATTATACAAAATACAGTTAACTTACAAGGGAAATGCAGGTTAATAGATAACTTACAAGTGTGCCGGTTTGAGGATTAAGATTTTATAGTATTGAGGATCGATGTTTGTTATTGACAAATTCCTCCTTCACAAAATTATCATTAAATTAATAATAATTATAACAAAAGGTATGAATGGAAACTGGTTCAGTTCCATTGCATCAATCACATAGAACTAAATATCATTGGAAAAATATTCCTTAATACATTACAAGTATTGTGTAACACAGATTCATGACTAATTACCTGAATTTGCCAGTAACAATTTGCTGCCATTCTTTTTTTGATTAAAACCTTCACAAAACAAACTTAGTATTTGTAACAATTTTATCTTAGGAGTTTTATCACTGCATATATTTAAGCCAAGAATGAGCTTTATATATACAATTTTAATACTAACCTGGTTGAACTCTAATATGTCTAATAGTTCAAAGAGTTTTTTGTTCTTTTCATTTTCCTTCAGTTTGACGTAATGCTGTTGAAGCCCGTGAAGTGTAAGTTTCGCTTCATCGTCAACATAAACCTCCATGGGCTGAACACCAAAAATCCTGCTCATTTACTCAGAATAAAACACATTATAAGTTTAAAACTACCATTATCATATTTAATTGCATTTTCTTAAAACATAATAGCCTTAAAAGCAAGGTGGGTAATAATCAATAAAAAATATATTACTGGGAAATAAGCTTATAGGGCCAATAAATAATAAAATAGGAAAGATGAAGGTCAGCAAACTTAGACAAGACGGTAAGTCCAAACAAGAAAGCACAGGCTTGAAATGCATTAACAAAGGCTGTCTTAATCGAAAAACAAATTGCAACAACATGGGAAAGTAACACAAAATAACTCTCCATTGCAGTATTCTACAGCTAATTGTTAATAAGTTGTCTACATTCAAACTGAAAATTATTTGAACCAAGTATTTTCATCTATATAAAATAAGAATACTTAAATGCACTACACATTGCTAGATTTCAAGTACAATTTTTACCACTTCAACCAATTACATTACCACTTTTAATCAGATTTTGTCAAAACAAATTCTATCAAAAGTTTGCTTACACCCCTCCAAACACCTTACTTTACTGTCAACAAAGTTCATTTCAGACTTCAGAAAAACTAAGTATTAAAATAAAACTGTGAAAAAAACCCGAGTTTTAAGTATATAAATGATTGTTTAGTTGATAATTTTGATTAGCTACAATAATATAAGGCTCATTAATAAGAGGTTAGGCAAAGGGCACTTGGCCAGGAATCAGTATATTCTTTGGGAGAGATAGAACATCAACAAACTTACCTTAACCCAGGCAGAATCACTTGCATTAATGAACTTCCATGATCGCTTGCGTCCCTAGGGCGCTCTTAACTGTTGACATCCTCCAACTATTCTAAGTATTTGTTGTATATACGTGAAGGAAAGGAGATAACTAACATATTTTAAATACAATAACATCATATTTTATTGGAATTTTCAACTTATTAATTTATAAACATCGAACTGACAGTTCCGTGATCAGTCGCGCCGTTAGAACTGTTTTAACACTAGCAGTAATGTGAACACTCGTGCAGTTAGGAGGATCCTAACAAAGCGGAGTTGCACCACTTTTCCCTCCATTACTACCCCCTCCAACCACACTTATCTTCCCAAAATACTCAGACAGGTGGCTAGAAACGCTCAGGCATAAACAATTATAATTTAAAATGTTTTCTTTAGTGAAACTAAAAATGTTAGATTCAATCTAATAGCACAAGTGATTGCGGGTTAAAAGACTAGTCCAACAACACCATAGTAGTAGTATTCAAACACAAAAGAATCACATGTGAAAAAATTTTTTGTGCCACTGACACTTTCCTCACCAAAAAATTTGTGCACATATGATTCTTTTGTATTTGTTTACTTCTACTATGGTGTTAGTGGACTTCTCTTCCCAAGTAAGTTTGCTGATTACTGATATCTTATCTCTCATTAAATATTATAATTATCTTTTGTGGAAAAATTGCTACAACATTTGAAGCAAACTATTTTGTTACAGGATCGTTACATAGAAGTATATTCCATGTCTCTAGCACTGCTTTCCCATTAATTTCAGTTTGAAAGCAAACATTTATTTGTGACCGAGTCATGATAAACTTTCTTAGAAACAAAATTACCTTCTTTAGGAAAACGTTTTTCCATTTTAAACCTTAACATAATTTTTATTAAAACATTTTAGTATTTTTAATTTTCACAGAAAAAACAAGTGGATACAAACCACTAATGATAATAAAAATTAATATTTGTGACTTATCATTCTTGGTAAGTTTGCCGATTTTCTAACAACTACTTGTGAAATAAAGTCTATAAATTAAAATTGTCATAATGCAGAATGTAAATGCTGTTAGTGACAAACATTTCTAACTACCAAGTAAAATTCTAACTAAAGAAAATCCTAGTTTAAATTTGTAATAAACTGCTAATAGTTCTATATAATGAAATAATGTTAGATCACAGTTTATTTGGAAGTTCATTAAGGTAAAACATTAAACATTTGATGGATATCTTTAGTAGAGGATAAATATTTAGAATGTTAAATAATTATTATTTTTATAAAGAATATGGCATACAGAAAGAAATATGAAAGTACACTACCGAATAACAACCAGAATTCTAATTTAAAGTAATTTTTTTGTTATTTTTTTATTACATCTACAACTTCGAAAAAAAAACAGTTAAAATTTGTTTAAAAACAGGTAGTTATTATGTTATAAATAATAAGTGAATACGTACACAAGAGTTTTAAAATAAAAAAAAAATAAAAATTATAAACAAATGTATGATTTCATTTTGTTTTTTCATATTTAACTATATGAAAAATAACATTAAATGATAAAAAAGTATATAGCTTCTCCTGGGTTAATTAAAATATATAAACTTGAATGTATAAAATGACATAGCAGTGATGATTAATTTTAAATGATATCAGAAATGTGTATGAGAGATGAAAGGGTGGTGGATGAGAAGTACATACGGTTTACCAGACCAGCAGCTGTCGTTACCAGTTGAGGTCCTGTGATTCAGGTTCTCATGGCAGACAGAAACATCGGAGGAGAAAGGATCCCTAATCTACCCCTACCCTTTCTTCAGGCTGTCTTCTTTCTTCGATCTTCCTTCTTCTGCGTTGGTTTCTTCATGACCCCCACCCCTTTGATGTAGATAAGACCCCAATTGATCAAAAGTAGAAGAGGATGATAAGAGGACATAGGGAAGTCTGAATTTAAGATAACGGATGAACATCAGAGTGAGGAATAACATGGTGGGGATAGCAATGAAAATGGCTCGCGCCCCCTAAATAACTATTAAAATGAACTGGACTAGGAATTACATCTTGCATGAATTTCTTGCAGACCGGCCTTATATCCTTACTGAGGGTGGCGCTGAACATCATTACTTGCTTGCTGTGTGGTGTATCACGGAATATTTCCTGGACATCTCTTCTCATATCTGAAAAAAATTGCTCTCAATTAATCTTTCGTTATTATATTTCTGTAGGATTACTTATATGTATAGATCTTATCAGAAGCAATTCTATGGAGTGTTTGTTGTAAAGGAAGGAAACAACATTCCAATACTATTAACTAGGTAGCTTAGCAATTCAGATTTAATATCTATAAAAGGCAAAGCCCTGGCTGACTGGCTCACTCATCACTAATTCTCCAACTTCCTGTGTAAGAGGAGAGCTGAAATTTTGATTACTGATTCGTTAGGTCTTTACTAGGATAACTACTTTCGGATAAAAAGTAAAGATACTCGAGTTTTAACATTAACTGTGTAGAAAGTATAAGGCGGAGAAAAACCAAACTACCATAAAAAAATTTTTTCTATTCACAATTTGTTTAATCCTATTTAGAGTGGGAAATATACACAATTTTTTACAGTTTCAGATGACTTATAATGTTTGAAAACTTACTACAGTAAAACTAATGACCATATAACTTTGCGACTTTAAGTGTGTAGATACTTTAAATTGAGACCACATATACGAAGTTTCAGAATTGTTCACCACCGACTTACGAGCTCTTCTTGTTTCTGACTCAGCTCGCTGTCTCATTTCCTCCTCATTTCCAAACATCTTACTGGCTGTGGTCTGCTTAAACACACTGAGGAGTCGTCTCTTGTTTGCTGGACTGCGTCAAATTTTCCTATGCCCATACTTCACAAGTGCTCCATAAGTTCAAAATTCAAGTATTTTCCTGGAGATGGAGCATTCTTGTTTTCAATGACCTTAGTGTACCGATTATTCTGAGAGCGGATTTAATTTCCAAGGGTGGTATAAACAAAACACTACAATAAAGTGATTTGTAACTAGGGGTGTGCGAATAGTGATTTTTGAGTTTGAGTCGAGTAGTTGGCATTTTTTTCGAGTATCAAGTATTTTCGAACGAGTATTTATAGAAGGATTTCCTGTTCACCCAAGGCAACTGTAAAAGGCGGACACAATCCTAAGCCTATGTTAAGTTTTGCCAGATTCCTAAATATATACATCTAAACTGAACACAATAATTTTGATTTGTTGTTTGTAACTGTAACAGTTGATAAATAAAACTTTTTACTTCCTGCCTTACATATTTTTTGTGGCATTGTTTTGATTAACGTTTTTACTTTTTTCATAACTAATATGATGAAAGAAACTAAGAAAGTATATTATTAATTGAAACAACGTGGAATATAAAGATTTAATCTATTCACTCATATCACAGATCAGATTTTCTATGCAAGCCAATTATACTGTTTCACAGTGGCCGATATGTTTATCTGGTGGTTCAGTTCAAATGTACCGCGAAAACGTAGCGAAGCTTGTTGGCAAAAGCTGCATCCAACCAAACGGATGCTGAAATTCAGGCGTCATCGCGAAATGCAGTCATTTGCTTTCAGAATTGCCTCCTCAACAAAAAATTGGTTGTGTACACGCCAAGAATAGTGGATCTGTATTCTGTGGGTATTTAATTCAGTAATAACAAGGTTACAACTAGCCGAAAATAAGCTGTGAATTATATAATCAAATTTGAAAATCTGGATGACAAAGACTGTAGTTCAATCGATTGATAATAATAACTACGCAGGTTTACTAAAAATAAATTTTAAAGTCACTTAGGATGAATTAGTTTTTTAATTATGATCGGTAATGAAATGTGTGCAACTTGAAACTATTTCGATACATGAGGCTACACTGAACAATAGATAAATAATTATTTTATAACGAGAAATTCATGAAAACCTGGCGAAATCGAATGAAAACCATAGACGTAGTCAGCTAATATAATAGGTCTAGCCGATATTGGCGACGAGATGCAGTCTGAAATATGAACTTATGAATAAAAACGAGACGTTTGATAAGGCTTCGATTCAATAAAAATTATTTTCCGAATCTCTAAATTCATCATATTTTGTTTACAAAAGGTCTTCCAACATGTTTCTCCCTCACTTGGGTTGATTCGTGATTGTTTTACAGTTTACATTGACGTCAATGTGAACAGGGAACTGTTCCTTGTTATTAAACTAAAAATTAATTGTAACCTTGAGTAATGCCCTAAAAACTAGAATTTTTTAAAATTCTGGGTTGGTAGAATTGTTGAAGATACTGGAATTATTAAAGAAAAAAATTAATAATCTGCTGTGCACCAGTAACTTCCCAATCGTTTTTTTCCCTTTGCAATCATATAAGAGGACTAAATTTTGAGCATTGTTTGTAATGTGAAAATAAATTTAATTTAAGTTTCAATTTATAATCTTGTTTTTTCCTTGTTTTATGTATACAACTTGCTTTGCATCAAACATTAATTTTACAAAATTTCTAGTTTTTAGGGCACTACTTCAGGTTAAAATTAATTTGTAACGTAATAACAACGAAAATCACCTGTAATTTTCCCCCATTGCCTGCTAGGGACATTTTCATTACTATAACATCACAAATCACTTTATTGCAGCGTTTTGGATAAAAGTAATCAGAATAGATCGAAATCATGGCTGTACACATTCACACGTAAATGATTAAAAACAAAAATACTCAAATCTCGGTTGTTTGACGTCTGATTTCATACTGTATTACACTTTTTTATTGTAATAAGATTTGCAAAAAAAGGTATTTTTACGATTTTTTGTATTCCTAATCTTTCATAAGTTATTAAGGATCAACAATGTAAAGTGCTGCTATTTTGAAAATAATTAAAAAAGCTTTTTGATATTTTATTTTAGTAATAAAATGGTTTTATTGATCTGCATACCAAATTTTAACTTTATAGGTTAAATAGTTCTAAAAATAAAAAATAAATTGTAAAAATACAAAATTGCGGCTGTACATGTTCCGGAGGTGATTTGGAATTTTTAAATATGATATTATGTCTTGTATTTGACCCACAATCAATGCCTAAAAAGATCCTCAGAGTTCTGGGACACGCTGTATATCTATTTTTTATTTGATGGAAAATAAATCAATAATGTTATGTCACAAACTGCTAGAACACCATTACCATATTTTATACAATATGATATGGTATTTTCTTACGTCTAATCAATGGACGATTCCCTGCTCAGATTAAAAAACAAAATAGGCGTCAATCGACTCGTGAGAAATGTACGATAATTTCAGTTCCGAAAAGGAGCTGAACGGTTCTTTGCAAGTACGTATACCACAACCGAGATGGACTTTCGCTTAGAAAAGATGGGATGTTCGATTCTTGGGATGTAAAGTGACCCATTCTCGGGACCCTTTTAATTGAACGATATTATTGATATGAACAATAATATGCACATTTTCCACGGCGTACAGACCATTAGATTCGTATCGGGAACAGGTCTTCCTAAGCATCTTGAACCGATTTGAGAGATCCGGATCTCTCGTCCCCTTTCTTGGGTCATAAAGACACTAACCAGCACTTCTGTTTTATTCATACTATTTTAGGTTAGGTTACAAGTGACTAGTAGACTAGACAACCAACATGTGTGATCGCTACTACGGTAACTATTTACCATCGCTACCTTCCCAGCTCTGTTGTTCACTTTGAATTGAACTAGTTCAAATCATAATGAACTACGTCGACTAGTTCATTTGACTGTAGTTGTATACTACCTATTCTTAGGCGTATTGTTTAGTTCATAATTACGCGTACCAAACTTGTGTATGATTATAGTTTAAGTTAGACGTAGTATTAATTAACCTTTCATTTCTGCATATGCATTTCTTTTCAGTTATCTACGTTTTATTTTCATTTTGCTCATAGAATATGTATGATTAGACTTTTAAAAGACCATTTGTCATAGATTTATTTATACTTGACATAGCCTAAGAGCTAATCATAATATATTTGTTAATTTAGTTATGCTATTTAATTGAATAGGTGATTATTTAATGTGTCATACTTTTTAATATTGATATTAGTTTTTATGTAGGCTAATTAAACTGCCATTAAGAGAAAGTGTAGGCTATTATTTTATTCACAAGCATCATGTACTTATATATATCGGAAATTGTAATGTCTATCCATTATATTTTGTTTGAGTTAGATGTTGTATTAACTATCCATTTAATCTTGTTGCATTTCTGCTTATACATGTATTTGTACTGTTATCAATTATTCAATTTTAAACTTAGTATTTAAAACCCTAATATTGCACTATTTGCTATCTGCTGTTAGTATATTTTGTAGTCATTAACTCTTCGTATGCGGTAAGCGGAATATATTGCTAATTTGAATTATAGCTCCAACCGCAGTAAGCAGAATATATCGCTAATCATTGTTTACAAGCATTTAGTTTGTACTATTGCCGCTAGAGTTCGTGAGATTGTTCATTCTGTGCGTCTGAACAATGGAGATGGCAGCGGGACGCAGAGCAGCCGACTCATCAGTTGTTTTGACAGACCAAATTACCTGTTGCACACGCAATGCATGAGACAGCACTGCACTCTAAGCGGATATTTTCACGTCAAGTAAACAATGTGTGATCAGTTGTTTGTGGAGGTTATAACACTGTAGACGTGCATGTTTATTATTGTGATAAATTCTTTGTTTAATGATTGTGTATTTGTAAATATTACATTTACAATTATTAGTATTAGTAATAGTTTTATATCATAATTATCTTCGTTTATTCATTAGTGTTTTTTGTAGTACTTCATTGTTATAATATATTACTATGACGAATCCAGACAATTCAGACTTGGACGATTTTGTATTTGGTGCCATGAATGCTACATTTTCAACTGCCGTTGTAGATGATGAATTTTCTTCATACTTTGAAAACAATATTTTGCACAATATTAGTGATGAAGACAACAGTGATGATGAACATAGTTTACAAGGAGCACAGCAAATTATTCCAGGTACGCCTAACCCTGACCAATGGAACAATTTGTCAAATATTGATATTGATCAACGTCAATTCCAATATAGAATGTTAGCCATGGACTAAATTAACCATCATATTTTGATGCAGACACTGTGCATATTGGTTATTTTATGTTATTTTTCAATAATGACATGTTGGATCTTATTTGCACAGAAACAAACCATTTTGCAAATAAGAGAAAAGGAAGTGTGCTTTCACCAAATTCTCAATTAAATAAGTGGCATGACCTCTCTGAAATTGAATTGAAAGCCTTTACAGGAACAATCATAAATATGGGAACAATACCACTTCCCAGAATAGTCAGTCATATTTTTCATCAATGTGGGAAAGTCGCCTTCCATTTTACAGGGATGTATTTTCTAAAGATAGATTCCTAAATATATTTTGGAATCTACACTTCACAACCATAATCGTGACCAAGAGAATGCAAAGGGGAAAGATTTTCTTACTAAGCCAATTATTGACCGTATAAAACCACTTACTAAATTATTTTATACTGCAAGCAACAAAGTGGCAGTTGACGAAAGAAAAATTTCATTTAAGGGTAAAGTTTTAGTATTTATAACCTCAAAAACCAACAAAGTTTGGGTTAACGATTTTTGTCCTATCAGATTGTTGTAATGAATACATATACGATTTTTCACCATATTTTGGCAAACAAGAACTTATGCCTGGCTCTCAGCTGCTAAAGACAACCTAAATTGTCAAAACACTGTCAATACCACTGTGCGTGTATGGGTGTGCGGGAGGGTCAATACCACTGTACGTGTATGGGTGGGCGGGTGGGTATGTACGGTGGGTACTACTATGATTTTTTGGTTTGTAGCATTGTTGGTAAATTCCTTTGAAGATCATAGATTTCATAGATCATACCTAACCTAATAAAACCTTAACAAACCTAAAATAGTTTGATTGCAAAGACCTTATCATATTCGTAATCAGTACAACATTCCGCATAATTTGAGTACCCACATTTCTATTTTTAGGGGGAAAAAAATTTTGATGTTTTTATTCATCACTTAGCATCTTAGCACTTAGCACTTAGCATAATGAGATCGGTCATTATGAAAGATCCTTCATCAGCAAAAACTGGACTACATGTATATACCGATAGGTATTATACGAGCCCTGAATTTGCGAATGAACTATTAGGACAGAATACCTTTTTGACTGGCACAGTGATGCCAACTAGAAAAAGAATGCCACACAACCTTAAAGAAATTACAAATAAAATTAAAAAAGGTGACTTAATATCTTTTAGAAAAGGAAATACAGTAATTATGTCTTGGAAGGATAAAAGAGTAGTACATATGCTTAGCACGTATGGAAAAAGGAATGAGTTAGATATAAGTGAAGTACCAAACAAATGGCCAAATCAACCACATGTTTCAAAACCAAACATAATTTTGGACTAAACTAAAAATATATAGGTGCCTTTGATAGGAGTGATCACTTCATCTCATCTAACGAATTCATGCGATGTACCAAAATATTGTATAGAAAAATGTTTTTTTGGATCCTGGAAGTGTTTGATGAATTCCTATTTGTTATACAAACAAGTACAGATAAAGTATATGAAAAAACCCCTTAGTCGCTTGGCTTTCAGAAAGTTTGGTAAGATCACTAGTTGTTGAAAACATGACAAGTCAGCCAAAAACAAGAAGACGTGGACGACCATGCCTAGGACCCATGGAACAGAGGCTAAGTGGTAGGCATTTAATGAAGAAGAGGAAAAAAGGATCAGCCAGATGTTTGGCGTGTTTGAAGAGGGGATTGAGGAAAGAAACAATTTACCTCTCTAAAACATGTGAAGTACAGCCTGCCCTCCACCCGGGTGATTGTTTCGAACTGTATTATACCCAGCCAACTTTTAGTTTTTACTTTTCTTGTGTGTTTGTATAAATTTTTTTACATAGGTATTTTTTTGATGTCCTTATTATGGAACACATACAAAAAATATAAACTTCAAAGGATTAAAAAAAATTGTTTTTATTTATATAAGCGTTAGAGTAGATTTTATTGATTTTAATGTCACTTACGGATGGTTAAAATCTGTATTTTCATATTACTTCTGGTTTCATGTTATTATTTTTGTTGTTATATACCTGACTAAAACATAAATAAATATTTTAATAAAATTAATAAATTTTACACAATATTTGTGTTAAATTTTGAGACATGAAGTTAAGTTAAATATAGTCTATCATATCCTGTCCATTTATTTTTTTTTACTAACATTTCATTTAACACAATTCATCTTACTTTTTATTTAGTCAGCCTAATTTACTTTTAAGGTTATAAATAATAAGTGAGTATGATATAATTTTCTACATATTTCAAATATTAATATACTTCTTTATTTCATCATTATTTGTATAAACCTAGTTTGGACTTTACATAATGTTATTTGTTTTTCAAATAAAAATTCCAACATTATTTAAGTTTTATCAACTATTATTAACAATTATTAACAATTTTTTAAAACAGTTTTTGTTCCTGTCATTATTTCTAGTTGATAGTTTGTTGTTCCTCTTATTTTGATGATTTTATAAAAAGTGTTACTTCCAAATTATGATGTTTCATCATTTTAGTAATGTGGTAATTGGAATTGAGAATCGATTGTCTGGAATCTGTATCGGAATCAATAACAATTTAGAATCGACACATCTCTACTTAAAACATCTGAAGGAAGTTCTGAGCACCTTCGCACCACCTCACTTATCTTTCTTAGGTCATCAAACGCCTCACCGTTAACCCTGACAAAGTCACATTCACAAAAACTGAAATATTTTCCTTAGGTCATCTTGCTTCCTCTCAGGGCTTCGGCATTGATCCTGCTAGCCTTGAATAAACTACTGTAACAGTTGTTTTCAATGATTTTATTTGTATTTTTATAGCTATTCAACAAAATAGTAGCAGTGATCATTCAGTTTTCATTACGTGTTTTGTAGGAACAATATGAAAATAATTTAATAATTTACGAGTAATAATTGGAAAACAGATAGTTTTCTATTTAATTTTGTATCAGTTATTTATCAGTTTATTTTATTTTATATCATTTATTTTCAATGGATATAACATTGAGTGGTCATGGGCAATCAGGAACTACCCTTTGTGTATTTCCCATGCCTTCTGACGGCTCATATCTATTTCACGTAATTGATTATTTTTAAATGGTCGTAGTTCATGAACGAGTTGCACAAAGAGGCAAAAGGCAGAGTTCGTTAGGCCGAGCTTCCTTCACAAGCACAGAGAATAATGAGGTTCACACACAAAGTATGCAGGGGTGTCCCCTAGTCTGATAATAAAATAGCCAGGCATGAAGTTATTGACTATTCAAATTTTCATATCTGATGTGCCTAAGCATTATCTTTGTTTAAACATATATGTTCGAACCACTCAATAGAGAAATAGAATGCACAATAGGTGCATGGTCTGTTTTGTAATATTATTATGAAATAAATTATACTTATATTTTAATTTCACATAAGTGTTTTAACATTTTAATATTTAGAGGCTTACCTACAATAAATAACTAAATAAAATATTATCAATCAAATCAGTTCCTGATAAAGTAATACATTCTTACTTACTTGTCTGGTCTGATTTAGTTATTTTCTTTTTATTATACAATATATAAGACAATTATCTCTGTACTTTGATAATAACTCACTACAGATCACTGATAAAATATCTCTTCAGTCATAACCTGGACAAAAACGAGCTTGTTACTACAATTAGTTTTTTTTCTTATGCTTTTAATTTCATCCGCTAAAAGTTATAAACAGATGAACGAGATCAAGAGATGCCTACCCACAGGCATCATTAGAAATTCCTTTTACTCTCCAAGAGTTAAATTAAGTGGCCACAGCTTTACTAGTTGGGAAGGCAGCCAGGAAAACACCCGATCATCCAACGACATACATATGGTGTTATTGTCCCTCCCGCCCATCTATACACCTACAGTAATATTGACACATCTGCTCAACCAAACATGTACAGTGGTATTAACCCATCCACCCACCCATTAACATACATACGATGGCATTGACCCACTTCCCACCCATACACCTACCATGGTATTGATCCACCCGCCCATACACATACGCTGGTTATTATCATCTTATAGCTTACATCCCAATATATTATTTGTTAAAAATATATTTATATCTCTGAAGACATGTATTAATATTGAAATCAACAAATAATACATATTAATTACTTTAACATTTTTCTTGGAATTGTTAGTTATTTTAAAGCTTAATTTTAAAGCATTTGGTACGATGGAAAACGCCATTCTGAGTGTAAATGCCACTCTGTAGGGGTTAATGAATTACAGTTTGCAATATTCCAGGTAAAATAGTCCCTTAGAATTGCTATTTAGCCTTATTTAGCACTACAAATATAAATATTTTCATTTGATACCTAAAAGCTCTAACATTTTGTCACACTCATCAAGAACAAAATGTTTAAGGTGTTTGAGATTGAGTTTCTTGTTTTTGACCAGAGCTAGAATTCGCCCAGGAGTGCCCACAACTATATGAGGGCAATTGTTTTTCAAAACTTCTTCATCTTTTTGAATTGGCAAGCCTCCAAAGAAAACCCCCACCTGAAACACATACAATACTATAAACAAATTGAATAAAAACATTCACAGATTCACAAAAGAGTTAACAATTCCACTTGTCTTTACTCAATGTTAACTTACATTAACTCCTTAGAATCAATAACTTTAACTACATTATAAATGTCGTGTATACATATATAAATGTTCCTAATATAAAAAACAAATTTTCTAGTTACATATAATACTCTTATGCAGTGTAAAGTTTTGATGGCTGGCTAAAAATAATCTCAAAACTTCTTTTATGTCAACACCACAAATATTTATGTTTATCATTATTAAGCAGTTTTATTGCTTAAAAATGCTTCTGTTAGTAGAAGCAATTTCTCAATTTGTAAACACATACTTTATTTATTATTAATTTTTAAGACACAGATAGTAGAGATATGGGCGAGTATAAGAGGTGAATGAGTGTGTTGAGTGTAGATAGACGAGTGTAGTCATTGTTACTATCTGGATTTGACTTAGCTCAGAGAGGACCATTTATTGATAGCTCAACAGCCAGGGCTATATTACTTAGGATAATCCTGAGTTGTATCTAAATTGCACTGAAAAAATAAAATATAAAATAGAATCAATCCCATCTGAGCCTGATTAAAATAAGGTTGTCTGTGACGAACAGGACTCTGACATGACTGTGAACACTGAGTAATTAGGACTATTTTCCCTTAAATTTGTTTATAAATAAAATGTTAAATATTTTGGTAATTCAACTACTTGTAACATTCTAGTTTTTAAAAATTATGTAATAGGATTAGTTGAACAGTACATTTATAAGCATGTTATTACCTCTCTATAAGTTTAGAACTTTGTTTAGTTTTTGACAGTACAAAAACAATTAATTAATTGTATTTATAAAATTAGCACTATCAATTTATATATTCTAATTATTTTTTTGTGTTATTACTGTAAATAAATTACCGCTATAATATGACAAATTCCAGAAAGACGCATTTTACAACAATTTTTACAAATTATATTTTACACATATATTTGTTTTAAACAATTCACAGTAAACACCACACAGCACAAATTTATTACAATATAAGCCCAAAATTCACAAATATATTACAATACAAGTACAAAATGTACAAGTATTATGGTGATCGATTTCGGTGAACAACGCTCACCTTCCTCAGACCCTCAGACCAGAGGGATTCACAAAAGATTGGAAAATGGTGTTCAACAACTCAATTTATAAGCCTATGATCACTTGATCCCATTGGCTGGAATCGTCATAATGGCAGCTGCTGTGACATATTGGTTAATCCCTATTGGCTGTTACTTCTGTTTTTTAGTTGCTGAAATTACATTATTAAAAACTATTTCGGGATCAAAATTAACCTGTTCATTCATTAATTTATCACGATCCTTACATTTTTCTTTTAAAATAAATAACTTCCCAAGTATTCATAATACGACAAACTTTTAGAAGATCTACATTTTCATCTATTTTGTTCAAACTGTGGGTACAATTCAGAAGGTGTTTAGCTACATTAGATCTTTCAGGTTTCTTATTTTTAAAAGCAGAGACATGGTTTTTATATTTTTTGCTAAAATGTACAGTCTGACCTAAGTAAAACATATTACAATCATTTCAGTTAATCCTATATATTCCTGAATTATTGAATTTATCTTATCTTTCAATATTCGGATGTAAAATGTTGGACATAGTATTTACAAGTCTTGAAAGCTACTGATAAATTGAATTTCTTAATTCTATTACCAACTCTTTGAGTCCATTATAATGGAGGGATACATACTTCTTTACAATACAATGCAATAAAATACAATCTTTATTACATATTCTTAGAGAATAGTACATGTGTCAATACAGAAATTATATCATTCATTAAAATATGTTGGTATAGTTGTCATATTGAGAGTTAAAAAGTTATACATTGTTGGTCAATCCATAAAATTCACTGAGGCAGTAAAAGGGATGTTCCTGAAGCCAGAGCTTTAGTTGACGTCGAAACTGCGGTCGTTCTGTCTTCTTCAGCTCTTCTGGAAGGGCGTTCCACAGCTTTGCCCCTGCATATGTCGGCTTTTCTCTGTAGAGGTGAGGTGGTGTATAGGGAGGCTATAGTTTGAGGCATGTCGAGTGTTGTAGTTGTGGTGTTGTGTACCAGTTATCACTAGTTCAGGAGATTTGACGTGTATGTGAGTGACAGTCTCTAGGATGTATAGGTTGACTACAGTAAGAATTTTTAACTGTTTAAATGCTTGTCTGCAGGATTCTCTTGTGTGTAGGTTAGCAAGGATTCGAATGGCTCTCTTTTGATGGATAAGGACCCGCTGCAGATTGCCAGCAGTAGTGCCTCCCCAGACAGCAATTCCATACCTTAGGTGTGACTCATAAAGGGTGTAGTAAGCAGTTTTGGCTGTTACTATGTCACTGATGTGTTTCATCCTGCGGATGACATATAGTCCTGCACTTTTGTTCTTTATCGGATTTTTCTTTTTTAAGGTTGTTCGTTTGTCGTCTTGAATTTTATTTTCTATTTTCTTTTTTATTCTACTTCCAAACATACTTCTTTTGTTCTTTATCAGATATTTTTTTTTTACGTGTTATTCGTTAGTCTTCTTGAATTTTATTTTCTATTTTATTCTACTTTCAATTTCATCAATGATAGATGCCTTGTATCCATTTGCAATAGCTCAATCATACAAGCTATGGGCGGGTCAATACCACTGTAAGTTTATGGGTGGACGGGTGGGCCAATAGCACTGTGCGTGTATAGGCAGGTGGGTGGGTCAATAGTACTGTGCGTGTATAGGTTCACTGATCCAGAGGATCTTAACTCAGCTTGACAAATCAAAGAACAGCCATCTTCGCCTAAACTCGTTGATACAAGTAATTATCAAGATGACATACTTTGCGTCATCTGCAGTAAACATGTTTAATGATGTATGACTGAATAAATTCAAATTAATTCAAATCTCATCTCTCAAAGTAATTAATAAAATAATTTAAAAAATAAAAAACTAATTTTTGTTACTAGAAACCCTGCTTGTTAACACATTCGATGCTAAAAAAATAAGTTAAAAAACATAGTTTAAAAACGTCAGTTGCTAAAATAATATTTTGTACACCAAAACAATACCTTTATATTGTACAGGAAACAGGGTTGATACACCAAATCCATGCTTTATTGGCCTTTCAATTATGGTAGTCGGTGCTTCCGAAGTATCGACGGCGGTGGATTCGAGTCCGCATCATTGATACGAACACATGAGCGGCCGCGGAGTGCCTGCCGACATTTAGAACAGTGGACTATAGTTCTAAACACAAACTCGATACATTTCACAATTATATACACTCACTACTTTTTAGATATATTTTACAGGCCCATCAGTACACATTGTCTTTTGTAGCAACTGGCTCAAAATGACGCGATTCCGGACGACGAAAAACACGGAAACGTGACGCGAGAAAACATGAAAATGGCTATAATGCGGAGCAATACGACCGTTATATGGCAAGTGGCTCAGGCCCACACTGATGCCTACAAGCCCTGCATTGTTCTGTCGACCGCCGGCGTAGTCGATCCGCTAGCGTGGCTCATGCACGTACCCCCCGCAGTGCGACTCCCACTGAATTGCGTTAAGGTTGAATGAACTCCAAGACAACACATTTTTAAAAATATGAAGAAAAAACCTTCCTTAGAGACCCCTAAATCTCAAATTGGTACCTGGAACCCAAGTCAAATTGGAATCTTGTAACAAATATCGAGTAACCTCTCTAGGGTTAAAAGAGACATGCAGAATACTTAGTAGGCCTGTATAGAATAAATGCATTTGTTGAGGGTATTTCTAAGTGACTGATCTTGCATAAAAACCCCCCCCCCCCCCCCCCCCCCCCCCCCCCCCCCCCCCCCCCCCCACAAAAACCCAAAAATCAACTGTAGTATCTAGTGCACAATTTATCGTTGTTTTTGTCAAAATATCTGAAATATGATCATTTGCCCTTTCTTGAGAAATAATTTTAAGCTTCGTCAAAACACAACAATATTTTCATAAGAAAGAACATCATTTCTAAAAATATTACCAAACATCTAGTTCATGGTTAATAAATCTAGATCAGTAGTGTGTATGCCTGATTTGTACTTCTTAACCTTTGTATAGTCGCGCAAAAATAATTACGTAATTTGTCGCACACGGTCTAAAAGACCAGGGTAGTTAAATCTAATCATAATAATACTCAAAAATCATTTTTAATTACAAATTTTATTGTTATGGGAATACATTTACAAAATTGTTTTTTATTAAAATAACACAACAATTTAAAAAATAATATAGGCTATGTTAAAGTAAATAAGACTTTAAAGATTGAGAGTTTTAAAATCTGTTATTGTGTATGTGTTTCTTTCTTTATTCACTCATCTAGCCATCTGCTTCTTTGCCTCTCGCCTAAAACAGTCAATACAGAGCTAGTGTTTTGGTTTTTCTGGTTTTGTCGCCTAGTTGCAAATAAACAAACACCTGAAAATAAACATCTTTGTATAATACCTTTTTTTCATAGCTGCTTTGTAAACACCTCAAATGAAATAAACCTACCTTCAAGCGGCACACAGCAGATCGTGGTTTCTATCATCCCCTCAGATTGCAGCCAGTATTTTCACTCTTATTTGTACAGATGCCTGGGAAGAATTTTCCATGGTATAGACCTGGCATCCTAAGTGGTCTAAGCAAGTCTTTTGCAAAGTGTCTTCAACAAATACCTTCCTTGCTGTGCCCTTCAAATTATTTGACAGTAATATTACAATTTGCTTTATACTCCAGGCAACTTTAAGTAATGCAAAAAAATAAAATAATCGAACTCCTGTTGGTTTTTCTTCACAATAATTTTATGTGGCTTTCAATTTATCCTGTGTAATCAAAACCACCTTTAGTGTTTATAGTGTGTGTGAATTATCAGGATTCATAGCATCTCCTGATGCCTCATCAATTGAATCTGATCGATGCTGTGTTGAAGTAACAAGACACTTTTTTAGGCTTTGATTTGTAACCTCAAAAAAGTTGCAAATTCTCCATACACAAACAAACTGCTGTACAATTGACGTTCTTTATTAATCAGTATATACTGAGATGTTAGGCAACTCTCCTTTTATTCTTTCGCAGTGTACCAACTAAAGAAGCTTATGGTCTTTTGCTAATTTGTTTGCCAAAGGAATGGAACAGAAAAGTTGTCTACTGTTAAGCCCCCTTCCAGAGCCAAATATTGGTTCAGATAACCTCTAAATATACGTCTTGAGCAGAGTTACTCACTTGGTAAGGTCCAACGGGCTGTTTCCCACAGTAATCATCCATATTACTCGCATAATGTTTTGGAATCAGCTAGGCAATAAACCTTTAATGCCATTTCTTGGCTGGCTTTGATTTAATGAACTGTCTAAAAGGGCATGCGACCACGAAATGGTTCCAGCATTTCGTCAATAGTCCCCGTATTCACCAATTGTGTAGTGTGTCTTGCAGTTGTTATTGGAATTCCTCAATAATTCTCTTATTGGGGCAAGCTTATCAGTTTGACGATAGTGCATTTTGGGTATTTATGACGTTCAACTCTTAAAACAAATAAGTAAAAAATCTCAGCCTTCGTTCAGCCATAGTGGTTCTAAAAAAACTCAACACTTGTAAAGTCATTGGCATTACAAATCAGAAATGTTCAAGTGAGACACTTTTAGAAACACCAGCCATGTATAGTATTCCTATGACTGCTTTAATCTCGGAAACGTTTGTGTCTGCAGCATCTCTTTTCTAGTGTAAAGTTTTGGTCTTACCTTGGGGCAATTTGAATGTTTAGTAATGTTGTCTAACATTTCCTCAGCAAACAAATAATTCAACATTAAATAGGAGTTTTAGATTTCTAGCTAGGACCTCGAGCACGCAGGCAAATGATTTCAGAACGTTATGCGGTTCACTGTCGATCAGATTGCGGAGGGTTGACAGATATACACTATTTTGTAATGTTGTCCTTTCCTAAGTTATAATTACTATTTATAATCAAAATCGTAAATTGGATCAACATCCTAATCAGCTGATATTGATCGGTATCAGTATTTTGATCGCATTACCTCCAGTAATAGTTTCATCACCGTCATCACTTTCAATTTGTGTACAATTCCTTATTCAAATCCGACTCCAATAAAAGTCTATTTATACGTTCTTACTATGCTTGCATCCATTGGAAAAAAATTCCACTTCTTTCGGGAAATAAAAATCCAACTTAAATTGTCGCTCAAGGTACAACAGGGAACACAGGTCACACTAGAGACGTAAGTTGTCGCACACGGGTGTATAAGACCAGGCACTGAAGTAAACTTTATCTCTATACCACGACGGCCCTCTGACTGAAACTGTAAGGTCGCTGTTTCCAGTGTGTAGTGGGTAGGGGTTGGGGGCAGCTATTGTGGAGGGGAGCCGTTTATTCGCAAAAAAAAATCATTACAGTCAAATCCAAGAACGTATCGCTCGGTCCAAGACGCGGCCGCGATATTTTTAAAGGTTAACATTGAGTCTAAAATTATATTTAAGGACAAGTTCAACTTAAAACATGGCAAATCAGGACTGTATTGGCTTGAAACCAAATCTACAAATAGACTGATCGAATAGTAGTAATAAGCAGTACTTTACAATAATAATTTTCAGTTTTGAGAAATATTGTAATATATATTAATCAATCATGTAATGGTTTAAGTTAATTTAATTTCTTAATGTTTTATCAGTACTACACAATGTTTACCTTTATTTGTGGCATGTATTTTGAAAACCTTTCATACTCCTTGCTGATCTGGAATGCCAATTCACGGGTGTGGCACATTACTAATACGTAAACATGGTTTTCAGCTGTTGTTTCCAGCTGCTGAAGTGTGGCCAGCACAAACACTGCAGTTTTCCCCATACCAGACTTGGCTTGACATAGAATGTCCATTCCAAGAACGGCTTGAGGTATGCACTCATGCTGAACTGTTGGCAAAATTTAATGATTCAATCTTCAGTTAAAGGAAGATAAGCAAAATAAATGAGAAGAATACACAAATCTATATGTAAATTACATATTCTGGTAGGGTGAAAAAATCTGGCATGTCTTAAGTCCATCATTTGTCACTTTGTTTGGGCATCACAAAGTGCAAGAAAATTAAACTACTAAACCATACTTGTGTGAAAGAAAGCTGATACTTGATTAGGCCTAAACTGGCCATTTTCTACTAGATATTTGGAGGGTCACACTGAACTTATAATCTTAATATTTAACATTCATTCGAAATCCACATTCGCACATGTCTTGATGATCGGCGTCTTATGAATAAATAAAAATCCAAAAACAATGTACTCACTAATCATAAATTCTTTGGATCAAAAAATTATAATGAAATTTGGAGGGAAGTTAGTTTTTGTACCATAGACACCCACTAAAAAAGGATTTCTCAAAATTCTATTCTTAAAGGGTAAAAACAGCCCCTCCCTTTTCCTTCCTTTCCTTTTCTCCATAGGAATAACATTGGCATTAATTTAATTATTTGTTTCAAACAGCTGATGCAAAAACATAAACATATAAGATTGGCTATAATTGGGTCGGGTTGAAAGGACTGCTTGATAATTTTAGACTTATAGCCTCATGTAGGGGTTAACAGCAGCAGAAGGGGTACCACCTATCCTTTAACCTAGTTGGCTTGAGGGGCAGTGTTGGGAGTGGGGACAACTAATACAATCAACTGGTAAAATTGTGGTGGGTTGTTGCACTTAATCTCCTTTGCTCCCCTTTGTTTATTTCGCAGTTATGTTAAAGGTATAGTATGAGAAAAACTGCCTGGAATTTAAAAGTCGATATTAAATTATAGCAAAATCTTGTATATTTTATTTTTTTAGTTATTAATAATCTATTCAATAGGATATTATATTTCTTGCTCGATTATCAAGACTTATTCAGTTTGACATGCACACTTTATAAAATTGCTTGATGATAACGTAAACTTGTAAATAAAAAATTAATGAAAGTAATGATAAATATTATTTCAGTTTAAAGGTAGGTCATCACATTATAAATATTTCAAATTATATATTTAATTTCATATACAATAATCTCGCAAATGAAATTATAGTATAACCTCAACATAAATTGGTAATGACAACAAGCCACCTCACATCAGCTGATCCCATGCTCCTATCACAACACCTTTTCCCCTTATGCCATGTTTTAGTTGTACTAGATTCCAGTTCCCACCACATGCCTTGCCCGCCAATGGTCACCTAGCACTGTGACCGTAAAAGACGGAGCCTCCCACAGCATATCCATTTTAACAAAATGTTAAAGTGGAACAGTGGCACTTCAGTTCATTGGTGGGAGAAGACTTATTTTCTGTCTGACTTAAATAACTAACTTTGTCTCTCTCGCACAAGTTCCCTAATAAGGTCACAATCAAAGCGGCCAAACTGTAATTTGGTTTTCACTGTAAAATGTTTAACCCTCACCCTGTTCACTACGTGTTTCTATAATGTTAGGCCATTTGTGTAAGCATAAATTAAAAAATGCATATTAAATATTCATAATATTATGATAATGACATAGTATATATCATTTTATTTTTAAATCCATGCAGAACTTGGACATGCAAAAGATAATTTGATTTATTTATTCTGAAATATTGTTGAGGTCAAGATGAACATTTTATTCAAAACATATTTATAAGTATACACAAACTTGAGAAATGTTTATATTATTTACATTGAAAACATTCTGAAATAGCTAATTTGTTCTATATGTTATTCACGTTATTACATCTAATATAACTTACGTAAACAAAAAACTACAGTGAGAAAATCAAACTATGTACACTCTCTACTTAGTTCTAGCACCAGCTGTTTCAATGTTTTTTTCATCATCATATGATAATATGTGTTCCACATACAAACAATAAACGTTTTTACTCTCATTATATCGGAAGAAGCTCTTGGGTGGGTGGAGAATGCGATTAAAAACGATATCAAAATGTATGCAAAAAATTACTGTTAGTACCAGCTTTACGGTAGTTTAACCTAACCGTTGCGTAATTTATGTTTATGTGAAAATTAAAAAAAACAATTTTAATACTTAATATAAATACCGTTAATGGCTCTTGCGTAGCCGACAACTAACAACAGGAGGGTCAAGGTCATTTCTACTAACTCTGACATGATTGCACTACTTTACAACTCTAAAGAAGACTTATAAACTGAAGCAAAGTAAGGGCTGTCGGCTAGTTGTTAATAAGCTAAGCAACTCTTCTTAGCTGGGAGTGATTGAAATGAAGGGGACAGCATGTAACTATATTCGTAACATACTGGTCAAAATGTAAATTATGCAAGAGTACGTCCAGATACAAGATTTGGCTGCAATTCCATGTTGGTACACCAAAACTGTCTCATCATGACAGCGAAAAAAATGGTTAAAACCAAATTAACTATTTTTTTACATAAACTTCTATTTATGTACATTTATCAACAAAAATTGCTATGTTAAATATATTATGATATAGTAAAAATGTGTAATGATTTACAATTAATATTAAGTTAAATATGTTGCATCGTGGAGTAAGATTTAAATATAGGTATGGACTATCATAATTTGTAAATAGGATCTAGTCAATAGCTAAAAATGTTTTTGTGACTTCCAAGAAGGGGCTGCTAAATTGGTTTGAACTGTACAGTAAGACAAATGTAGTGAGCCAGTCTGAGCCACAAGAAACTGCTAAATTAGGTTTTGAAACTGTTCATCTCTTCTTTTATGTGTTAAATACTTCTTGTTTAATTCATTGTTTACAAAAAATTGTTTTTACAATATATCTAGAAACTATAAATATGTAAAGATTGGAATAGACCTCAACAAAAACTTAAAAGGGCATATTTAGTTATGCCTTAAGAGAAGGCATTTCCAGTTATTGATTCAGCTTATAATTTAAGGAACCAGCTTTAAGAGTGGAATTATATCAATGATAAGACTTAATGTTTATTTTTTTCCATTCTAATCCTTGGTGTAGGCTACTATCAAAAATTAAAGAAGAAAAATTATGAATTTGAAAAACAAGTTCAAGATTAATACAATGATTACTCTTTATCATTTTAGTTCCAGTGTTATTTTCATCATCACTTCTAATTAAAGATTGTTCTAAAAAATTTATAACACAATTATAACATGTTCTTTTAGTTGGAATATTAGTGTAAATCGTGTCAAAATAGTTCAATGATAATTTAGATGGTTTATCTACCAACCACATTATTTATCTAAGACGAGAATGTGTATATTCCATACTGTCAATTTAATTGGCAATTTGTTCAAAAAACAACTCTATGATACTATTTAAAAACTTCTAAAATAAAAATTTTCTATTTTGTAAAAAGTACTATTAAATAATGTTTATCAAGTGAAATAGCTATTTTTTCATCCGTAATGTTATCACTAAATAATCACAACCAAAATACATGGTCTAAATTTGTTTATAATATCAAATGATGGTGTTTCTTTACAGCAACAGATGTTTTGACATATTATTACTATGTTCAATGAATTTATATCTGACAACATCATTGGGCTGAGAAGTGAGAAGTAGAACTTCACATGCAACAGCTATCATTTTTTGTGCAGTTTACACTAGTTAAATACTTAATTTCACACTTCATTAGAACCTTGTTAATGTCTCACTTTGATTGTTCTATTTTCCAAACCATTCTAAAATAACCAAATTTACAGAACATTATTTTAATATCTAGACATAAAATATCTTACTTAGATATGTTGAACTATTTCATACAATATGTAAAACCTTTTAATTATTGCAGTATTACCTATTCTCACAATGAAAAAAATAATTACAATAAACAACTCAGCCACACTAAATACTAAAAAAAATTAAACTGCATAAATTAAAAATTAAGCTAGTAAGTTTGGTTGTTGTCAGCTTTATTTTAGAAAAGATGAACAGGTAAAACTATATCGGAGTAAGTTTAAACTTTCGCTGCGGCTGCTCTTGTTGGTAATCTTATTTTTCAATGTGCCACAGGAACAGTCTATTTTATATACTCCACAGACATGTACGGTATTCTGTCCTTAATAGGTCTTAGTATGTTCTTAATTTTGGCCAGTGGTTTAAAAACTGTTTTGATTTTATTTTTGTAATATTCTACTCATCTTCTCTGATGTCCCCTTAGCATATGGAAGTATAGCGGTTTTCAAAATGTCATTGTTTTCTTGTTGTTTGTGCTGTTCGTTCTTGATTGTGTGTGGAAAGTCCTTAAAATATTCTGTTTCCTTTATCTATTGTGTTGCAAAGTTGTAAGCAGGTGTTGTTTTTCCGTGTTTATACGTTCAGAGTCTGCTATGAGAAGTGCTCTGTGGGCCAACATGTTCAAGATGCCAAGTTTCTGTGATGGGTGGTGATGTGATTTAGCATATAGATATACAGTATGTCCGTGTGGTTAGGTTTAAGCTAAACTGTGTGTCCCAAGCTGCCATCCGCTTTCCTTGTAATTAGGATGTCCTAGAAAGGAAGCTGTCCATTTTCTTCTGTTTCCATAGTACTGAATATTTGGGTTTACTGAGTTCAGATGGTGGACAAATTCTTTTTAAGTTTTCTCAACCAGTTAGATTTCAGGGTGTTTACCAGTTTACAAAATACAAAAATCAGAGACTTTTTGGTGGAATTTTAGTGAACACTGTTTTAAAATTCGGTGACCTAACGGATTTTAGTCCCAGGTTTCAATCTTACAAACAGCTTCCTCCACGTATTAACAAATTAAATATTTATTTAAAAATAACAACATAAAATGCCCAATATTAACAGGAAAAAGCCGTGTGTCCAATGTTGCTTTAAAAGTAGAACTCTTAAATTAAAAACAAATATTTTAACTTGAGATAAAACCAATAAATAAGTTTTTAAATATTGTAAAATTTGGAGTAACAATTGCTGTTTCATGATAAACTTAGTAATATAGTAATAAAAATTAACGGTACTCCAAATTGACTTTGTTTTTGAAATTTGTTAATGATAGTGTATCATATGAAGAAGACACATGGTTGATGGGACATTTTGCTATCATTACGTGAAAAATACACTATCAATCTCAAAATTGAGTTAGATTTAGAAGAGGGTCATTCCATGTCAAATCACCCAGTAAATAATTAATATGACACAACACCTCTTTAAGATTTTGATGAAATTGGCACATTTGTTGCATTTTATATCTTTTGGATAAATACCAAAATTTTATTTCTCTATCTTCTTATAGTTTTTTTCTACAATTTTTAATTTTCTTTTATTTAAGCGATTTTATGCCTTGGATTTCGCGTCTTTCGATATAACTTGTAGCTAAAAATTAATATCTCTGAAAAACTATTTGGAGATATCACCATGATACTTTGCATAATATTAAGTTAATATATTTAAAATTAAGATAAATTACATTCACTACCTATTTCAACTCCAAAATTAATAATTATATAATCAGAAAGTTTTTTTTATTTGAAAACCGTTGTGCGTCGGGATTTACTTAAAATTGCCATTATCTCAGGTTTCAGACCTGGTAGTGTTGTGTCATATTTTTTTTACCATACTCCTAGATAAATAGGCGAACAGATAAACAAAAAAGTGTATGGCTTTTTCACTTGTTTAGTTAATATTTCAAAAAATGTAGTAATATTATTAGAAATTATAAATTTGCGGTTTATTACATTTATAAATGTGAAATAAAATAAAAACTGAAGTCTAAGAATCAATATCTTTGTATGCATTATCTAGTTCTGCTTGTTATATTTTTTCACTTCAATCCAATACTCTTATGTTTTTATGATACTCTCTTTTTTGAAGTAGTCTTCTGCCAGTGCTACTTGATTGCGGTGCATCAACTGTAATGTTAATGTGCTCCAAAGGTATTATGCACAAGTCTTCTCTTTAAGGACCAGTTTGTAAAAGCTGGCAAGAAGGTCATGGAGGGTGAAGAAATTAGACATTTCAGCGTCTTCTTCTTCTGGAAACACAGTTTTAACGGAGTCCAAAGAATACCACTTTACCATCTTTAGTTTTGCAGCACTTAATCGTTTAAAGATGGTGAATGCAGACCCAATCCGTAGCAGAATCAAAAGAAAACTATTAGAGTAGGATTAGGACTATCAGTAGTAGTACTCCTTATTTCAATTTCAATTTGTATTTAAATGGTTTGTAATAAATGGAAACTTCTGAAGTTTACGGGAATAGTCCTTGGTGGTTAATTATCGTGACGGCTGACTCTTTCTGATAGCTTCAGCATTTTTTGTGTCAATAAAGTGAAATATTTATTGTTTTCATTGTTGGACTTTTACGAGTCATAAACTGCAGTTGCTGTCTATGATTTGATTTTCATCTGAATGGGTGAAAGATGTGCTTTTCTCAAAATTCTCTTAACAGTTCATCCAAGCCATCACATATTGGTTTCCCGTGGCTTGTTGCAAAGAATAAATGTTCGGCTTTCTTTCCAAGAGTCTTCATGTTGGTTTGTAGGTTTTTTTGAAATATTTCTATTTTTGTATTGACCAGCACAGCCGTCAGTGATATAATGATCTTGGTTTATTCGGGGATGATTTTCTTTCAGCCATTTTGAAATTCTTTTTTGTAGTAATTCACAAAACAAAGTGTCATGTTGTAAATCTTCACTTATGAAACATTGGTTGGAAATTAAAACTTTATCTTCCTTTTTCAAGTAGAGGGACCAACTGGAGGGAATTGTTGCATCATCCTCTGTTCCAGTGATAACTTTGGATTTTCATTTTGAATGGTGTTTTTGTAAGAATCATTTTCACTGAAATCCATTACTACAATGTGCTGTATTCAAAGGCGGTATCTTCTTTCAGTTTTTTGAAAGTTTTAGGACTGTGATTTGTAATATATGATATGTGGGATTAGGTTTTACAGATTTGCTACTGTAATGTAATAAAGTCTTCAAGCTGGATTGATTGCTTAACCATTTCTGTCCTGTCAGTATTAAACCATTGGCTTATAATTATTTCTTCTTCTAAATTCATAATCTTTCGCTCAATTTTGCAGTTAAGTATTCAATCAGGGGCATCATCAGGATGGACAGTTGTCACAATAATGGCGTAGCTTTACACTCACTGTTTCAACATTACCAACCAAACATCTTGATCAAATCTTTGTAACTTTATTCAATTTTTACAGCATTAGTTACAAATTTCAAATTCTGGTGTATGCGGCACATTACATATACTTTTTGGGTACCATGCTGACCCAGCAAGGGACACACTACTTTGGTCTTAACTGCAAAATTTACGAGGAATCACTATTTTCAAGTCGTGTGCATTCCATTTTAAACAAGAGTAAAGCTCTCTTCAAATTACTGAGAATAGTTCTTTTTGCATATTAAATATTTTTTTATTGCTCCACTTTTATCTTTTGGGCTCCGGGTTAAAACTCTGAATTGTAATCACTTATGGTAAAAGTCTGTCAAAAGTTTAACTGTGTTTTGGGAGAGTGAGTTACCTTTTTTAGGGGTCAGGGATAGCTAGGATTTCTTTTCTCTCGTTTAAGTTTTCTTGCTTGTTTTTCAATATATTCGGTACCTGAATTCTGTAACAACATTTTTTTATGCTCCAAGAGATTCTGGCACCAAAGTCAGATTATGGGACTTTTTGGGATCTCCCAACAGGTCTTGTTTTACTTTTTAAAGGACCACGAGCTTATCAAAATCTTCTGCTTTTTTGATACATTATCTTTCTTTTCTTTTTCGGTCTTCTGACATTTCAATGTCAGTAATCTAGTGCTTTGGAGATTTTTTTCTTTACTTCTTTTGTCTACTTTTTCAACTTTTCTTTTGTATTACGATTCCATTTACTATGAGTTGACAAAATGATGAGTTTAATTGGAGTTAAACCCAAATCATCTAAGGCTGCATTTGTTTGTGAAAGGGAGAAATTTCTAGATTCATATTAATCCAATTCCATATCATTTGTTCGTCTTCGATTACATTTTCACGGTTGATTTTAGTTTTTTTTTCACAGAAGTTTTGACATGAAGGGCATATCTTTGTCCAGGTTTAATAAAATATTTTTTTCGCACAATTGTTTTTTTTTTTTACTATATTTTTTTTTTTTTCTTGAAAAACTTAAGATAAACTTATAGTGAATTTTATTGTCATTTTTGTGTTTTTTTAATGAATCAGCTTCATAACCACCCACAGCTTTAGGCCTTGACCCAACATCTTTCATTCCACCTACCTTAACAAAAAAATCATTTAGTGCGTTTGCCATTAACATTGGTTTCTTAATTACTTCACCGTCATCCTTTACTATTCCAGTCAGTTTATGTGTTTGCGGTTTTCCTGATTTGTTATCATTAATCACTTGCCATATTGTCCTCGTTTTATTCTCAGATGCATTAATTTTGCGTAAGATATTCTCTTATTAGCTATCTATTATGAGGTTTCTGTATGTATTTTTTACCTTTAAGTAATATTGCCTCGTGAAGTGAGTAGAATCTATGTCTTTAGTGCTAACGTAAAGTTCTTGTACTAGTTGCCTAAGATTTTGGATTTAAAAGGGCTCAGTTTAATTTTATTTGTAATTTTGTTTGTTTTAGTTTAATCTTTTTTTTTTTCAGGAAAAGATATTTCACTAATTGCATTCTCTACCAAATGAAACTAGGAAAAGTAACCAGCATCTAGAACGGTGTAAAGTTAGGTTCAAGTAACACCTTTACTACATAACCCTGGTCTACAATACTTCCTTCTGAAGAACACCATAGGAAAAAGCGGTTTGTTACCTTCATATTTGTATTGCTTCTTTAAAAACTGTACTGTAGGATCACCAGTTAAATCAACACTTAATACCTGCCCTATCAAGTGTTTTTAGTGATTTTCCCCTTCCCTCAATAACCCTTACGCACCGTGCCCACACGATCGTGTGGGTAAATATTTGCCCCCCTATATCCTAACTACCACAATTGTGTTGGTTAGACATATTGTTTTTTCTATAGATCTGAGCACTACATCTGAAGCTCAGACCGGTGTACTTCGATTGTGTGGTTGGTGCGGGAAACAGCTGGGAGTTTTGTCGTCGTCCCTTTTGTTTTGTTTAGGGGCAACACTGTTTCCTTGGCAACAACTCCAAGCAGCATGTCTGGAAGAGGTGAATCACTAAGTAAGTATTGATTTAATTGCATTCATTTGTAATTAATTGTGAATGAATATATTCCAGTTTGCTTTGGGAAAGCTATTTCTTTGAGAAGAAATGTTTGATGTATCAAAACTATTATTATTAAAACCACCATAACCTTCAAAAGTTACACCCACACAACTGTGTGGGTTAGGACTAATAGTGTAAACTTACATCTTGAAACAGACATTTAATACTAGATTGAATTATGTTATCTAATGTGCATATACGTTTGAATATGTATGTATTATATGTAGGTAATATATTTATACATGTTTATATATCTAACTTGTATATAAAGTTATACAATTTACACAAGTAGGCTTTAAATATAGCCTATATTCGTACTTTTCATTCAGGTTTTTTTATTTTCTGGATTGCTGCAACCACTCATTTTACCTTTCAACATTTACTTAATAGGCTATTGCCTAAACATAGGCTTTTCTATTCGTTTACATACCAACAACAATGCTTTAGTGGTGTTTTGACTTTTCCGTTTTAGTAGTGGTACTAAACATTCTACTTACGTTTTACTTACACTCAACTTTTGAAGAGGCCTAGGCCTAAGTGCTGTTTTTTTAACTATCATTTGAAACTTTATGTTTTTCCTTGAAATAGTTTTTAGTTCTATGCCTTAACCGTATTGGGTTCAGTTTCAGGATCTGCTGCAGATGTTGATCAAATGATTTTGGACGTTCTTCTGGGCGATGGCGATAGCTCCGAAATAGATGCAATGTCGGATGAAGAAGATGGTCCGAGTAACAAAAGTTCTATGGAATGTTTGAAAAAAAATCGACTACAATTAATCAATGATTGGGGAGAAGAGGAGGACATTGAAGAAGCTGGGCAAGCTAATGATGGAGAGGTTGCAATCGAAGAGGATGCAGTGAATGAGTATGACTTAGCTAATGATGGAGAGGTTGCAATCGAAGAGGATGTGGTGAATGAGAATGACTTTAGCATGGAAGTGGCTCAGGCTGAAACGGATTCTCCTACATTACCACTAAAAGTAACTTTACACTTTCTTGATCTAGTTGTGGTGAATTCCTGGTTGCAATACAGACAAGATGCTAGGCTAAATAAGCATCCTAAAAAAGATATCATGGATCTTTTGAACTTTAGGTTAAAAGTTTCAGAGGCCTTGATGTGTTGCCCAACAGCTGAAAGAGCCCAAGACCAAGTTGAAGAAGTTGGAGAACTCAACAAGCCACAAAATTGGCGTGCTCCACTTCCAGGAGTTGACAAGAGGACCGACGGTTTTGACCATTGGCCCGTCATCGATCAAATGCTAAATGCCAAAACCTGCCGCCAAAAAAACTGTACATCTAGGACTCGTACTAGGTGCGAGAAGTGTAATGTTTATCTATGCTTAGCAAAAGATAAGAATTGTTTTAAGCACTTTCACATGCCATAATTAGGCTTAGTAGCCTACTTTTGTGTTTCAGTCATTGAAGAGCATATTCAAATGCTGTTTTACCTTTTGTTTTTTTTAAATATACTTAAATTTGTAATTCTTATACCGTAAAACATTGTAGTGTTTAGTTGTATGATGTAAATAAACAATTGTTTCAACACAAAAATTGTATTTTTTAACTACCTTTTTAGTAGTTTTTGACCTAACCCACACAATTGTGTGAGTCATTTCATATGCCCAGTCTATCGCCCTAGACCTAACCCACACAATTGTGTATGTTAATTTTTAAGTTAACCAAAAACCGGAAAATTAAAAAACCTGTGTAAAACACTTTTAATAGACCCCAATAACACACTTTTAAATGTTAATCAAACTTTTTTGAAAAAAATATTTTTAGGTCTGTAGCCAAGTACCTGGAGCTGATTGCTCAGGTCTGTAAGGGATAAGCACCCAAACTCCAGGCTGTATATTTCCTTCAATAATCCTATATATTAAAACAATCGGGTCATTTAGTTTTCACTTTCTGAACTTATTACTTGACCGATTATAATGGATTTTTTTTTATTCAAAAGATAATTTTAAATTCTAAGTCATAACTGAGCTCGATTCTGAAATTCCTGTAGATTTTTGTCCTACACGGCGTCAAAGTTGCAATGTTATTCTTATGGAGATTAATTTTAATTGATCAGCTGGCGGGATAAACAAATGTTAAATGGTCCAAATAATTTTTTAGGTTAAACATAGAGAGCTGCACAGTAAAATATCAAGAATAACTAATTATAAGAGAGTAATACATTGTCTGTCTGTGTGTATGCTATCATCAGCTGTTAAATAAAATGAAAACATTTGAAATAGGCTTAGTATTAAGATTGATTATTTATAATTAATATACTATCAATAGAGTGCAGATCAAGTGCAGTTAGTTAGCTACTGTTAATGAATTTAAATAATATTACTCTACTTAAAACAGTTTAATTACTAATATTTGAAGACAAAAGATACATGCCGAGGCCGATGGCTCTAATGACATAGACTCATTGAACGTATAAAATATATTGACGTGTGATAAAACCTTAATATTTGGATTCTTCATACTACAAAAGACTTGGGATAGTTTCATATTGCATTCAGGGTAATTTCCCGGTATCTAGGAGAGACAGTGATGATATAATGGAAACCTTTATGGTATGTTTAGCGTTTAAATTTGAAATCTAGATCTGGTTATCAGTCTCCAGTCATGCTTATCTCATCGTAACAATCATGATAATGGTGGAAAAGCATAATTTCCCATCTGCCACTTTGTTTTACTAAATTGTCGCTGTTAAAATCATAATTAGAAACTTAAAAACCCTCTGGTTACTAATTTTCAATAACATAGGTAATGTATTTTTTCGATTTATTCCAATTATTTACTGATTTTGTTTATTATGTAATTTAACCGTTTCAGGACTTTACAATTAGTATATTTCTGGTGTAGAGACATTCCTTAACAAGCTGAAAACGGTTTCAAATCGATTTATCTAAGCTTACTTTCTATTTCATCGGATTTTTTCTAAAATTTTTTAACTGGTTTCGTGTACTAATATAGAACTAGTCTTCTCTATTCTATTATTTGTTCACTGGTATCTACACAAAATTCATGTATCTTGGGAAATTTTTAGTAATCTAGGGAAATTTAGTTTGTTCATCTAGGGAAAAACACTAAGCTAGATTGGCAACGGTGCACTGGTGGTTGACTGGTTGGTTAGGGTGTAATATAAATGATAACATCATTCGTTGCCTTCACTCTTCACTGTTAATTGAAGATGGCTAGGATGCAAATAACTGTTTTTCTCATTTCAAATTTTTGAATAGTGAGTAACTTTGTGTTTTTATGTTAGACACTTGGCTTTTGTTCGGTTTGTTAAGTCAGGTCGTGTGTATTTATCACTAATCCTTTGTCACTGTCAGTAACTAGTGAGTGAAAGTGGGGAGCTCGACATACACCTTTTGTAGGATAGTGTACTATTAATTAATTTATTCATAGTTTGGTGTTATAGTAATAAACCAAAGAACTGCAGTGCATTTTGGTGGATTATAAATTGTTCAATAAAAGAAGCAGAAATGTTCTAACTATTGAATCAAAATTAAAAATAACTGAAAAACTAGAAAAAAGCGAAATGGGGACATTGAAACAATTTAACGTTGGCAAAGCAACAATATCTGATATTAAAAGTAAAGAATCTGAAATCCTAGAATTTTTCTTCAAACTTAACAGTGAATATGGATCTAAGAAAAGGAAAACGATGAAAAGACCTCAAGATGAAAAGTTAGAAGAGGCATTCAAAGGTGAATAAAGGCAGAACCTATATTAGGCTCTTAGCTTTGTGAGAAAACCATTCAAATCAATAAAGAACTTGGTAGGCAAGCCGATCTTAAGGCCAGTACCGGATGGTTTAAGAATTTTAAATCACGTCATGGTATACATCAGCTTGACGTACAAGGTGAACTATTATCTGGAGATTCTGCAGCTGCAGAAAAATATTTGCCAAACTGTTTAAACATAAATGATATTCTTTGGATTTGGTATATATTGCTGATGAAACTGACTTTAACTGGAAGGCACTGCCCCGTAAATCATTGACATCAAAACGGTAAAAGGCGGCACCAGGATTTAAGATTAGCAAGGTACAATCATGGTTGCAGCTAACGCTACTTGTATTCATGCATTGCCTCTCCTAATGATAAGCAAATCTAAATAGCCAAAGTGAGACTTGTTTACCTCTTACCTACAAATCACAAAGGAATGCGTGGATGAAATTTAAAACTTTTTTTAGACAGGTTTGCTAATGAATTTATATCTAATGTCAAAAAGTACAAGAAAGACAAGAATATGCTAGGAAAAGTACTTCTTGTGATAGACAATACTCCCTACCCGGATGTTGAAATATTAAATTCAATCAAAGAGAACTTTAAAGTGACCTATTTACCACCTAGAGTGACAGCATGGTAATCCTTTAGTATTACTTAGTCAACCTCAAATCTTTACATTTTTGGGATGCTAAATATGAATATTTAGTAAAAATAAAGTGTTGGACACATAAGAGTTAGTATCATTAGTATACACCGAGACTGCCTATATATATATCGCGTCGCGGTATATTGTAGAATATGTTTTTACAATTTTTACTCACTGAAAAGTGGTTTGCGACAGTGAAAATACTTTAATACAGATTCATTCTACAATACAATAACTTAATCTAAAAATAACTGCCATGGCATGATATTAGTATAAACTGAGGCCGCCCATATACATCGCGCCATGACAGTTATGGTTAAGTTAGTATAGCCTATTGTTGAATATGTTTAACCAAATTCTACTGATTGAAAAGTGGTTTGTGACAGTGAAAATACATTAATACAGGTTCATTCTACAATACAATAACCTAACCTAACCTTAACTGCCACGGCGCGATGTCTTCGAAATTTCAGTGATAGAGCATGGACATTAACCCTTTTCACTCGATTATTTTTTTATGTGTTTGCCCCCTCAGATCATAATACTGTGACGTATTTTCAGTGGTAAGAAGCGGTTCAGTATTTGTAAGGTTTATGCAATAATTAAATTGTTATAAAATTAATTTAAACACTAAAATGTATATTTTATATGATAGAATGGACAGAAACCAAAAGTTAACTAAACACTTTTTTTGTAACATGATATCGTTCAAATATTATATATTACCATCACCACTATTTACAATTTGGCCTACTTGTACAACACTGTCAATATCTTAGATATCTTCTAATGTTGGAAGAGTTATTTCATAATTACTAACACCTTCATCTTCACTTGATTCACCATCTGATAAATCATGTTGTAATTGTTATATTACTTCAGCATCCGTACGATTAGGATATGAGCCGACATTTTTACACTACTGTCAAGTTGCAACTAACGAAATATCGAACTAAAGGATAGAGTAAACAAGAAATAATAACAATAACATCACATGACACTCCAGTTCCCATGACGACCAAATTTAGTTTCTGTATGATAGTTTCCATAATTCATTTAGTTTCCGCATGATAGCAGTCACGAATTGGGATCATCGATAACCAAACAACCAAATGAAACTTGTGTCATTACCGTGTCGGACACCGTCCGACATAAGAGTGGAACGGCTAAATTACGATGTCGAACAGCGTCCAACATACAAGTGGAAAGGATTAAACCTTCTTATCACTTTACAACGTGAATGGCTTTCCGACACTTGATTTTCATTTTTATTGCTAAATTAGGACTAACTTTTCATCATATAAAAATATGAAAAGAATTGAAGTTGACTAAGTAATTGTTAAGTTTTACCAACAGCGTTACTTCAGCCCATGGACCAGGGCATTATTGAAAAACTTAAAAGGATATAAAAAGCACATTCTTCATTGTTTATTACTTGCTGATGCCAATAAATAAAGTGTGCAATTTGCAAAAAAAACCTCAACATTAAAGATTGTTCTTATAAGATAAAAAAAGTTAAAGTTAAAATTTAAGATAGCAGACTCTTGGAGCGCCCTGAAAGAAAGCAACTTGAAAAATGCCTGGAACAAAATTTTGGGAAAACTGGTGAAAACAGAGCCTACAGTGACAGACCAGGAAGATATTGATGAATTTTTAGAATTTTTTTTATCTCCATACAAAAAAAATGAATTTTTTTTGTATGGAGAAATTCCTGGATTTCAGAATGTGACACACAGGATACGGTACCGAAGATTGGCTTAACAATGGACAACGACCCCGGAGGCATCCAAATCCTTAATGATGAGGAAACTGTTTCTTTGGTGCAGGCTGAAGATACTAACCAACATGACAGTGATGAAGATTGTGACACAGACACTGCACATTGTGAATTGTTCAAGACATGAAGAAGCTGTTTCAGCACTAAATACTGCTATGTCATGGCTTGAATAGCTGGAGGCTTTGCCCAACCCAGCTTTTACTGCTAAAGGGGCAACTCTCAGCAGCTTAAAACGTGCTAAGGGGCTTAGGAGCAGCTAAAAAACGGTCCTCAAGTTTAAGCTAAAGACTATAAAAGACCATTTTGCAATGTAATGTCAATGCAGGACATCTCTAAAAATGTTATTTTATCAGTTTTTATGGTTCCTTTTTTTCTTAATATAACATTACTATGTATAAAATGTAAATTCATTACATTACTAGCAGTAATTTGCAAAAGAGTTGATTTAGCCTATAAAATAAAAGTATTCTGAGTACATACGTAATTGTTGTTTTTAATTTCGTAACACTCAAGCCATTTTAAACCTATCATGAGTATGCATTTCATATGACAAGATTTAAATTATATTTGATTATCCGAACACCCTCAGGTCCCAATTAGTTCAGATAATCGACTCTCTACTGTAATGCCAATCCATTTATTCTTTAATTAACATGAATGTACGTTATAAAAATCAGTTTTACCCAATTTATTTTTAATTAGGCATTAAATCAAATAACCTCAGGTTTAAACGACAAAATGGCCATGTCTGGCCGGCAGCAGTAAAATATAAGATTGTGATTGATATGGCATGGCCAGCAGCTCCTGCATTCTGTTGTTCCCAAACTGAACCAACTTTTTCCCGTTATAGACAGGCTTTACAGAGATCAATTGACCTTGTTCTACGTTCTTATGAAGGGGCCACAATGTTGGCTTACAAATGAACTACTTTGAAAAAAATTATTATTCTTTAGAATTTTAACATACTAGAATACTTATTTATTATATTTTGCAGTGATACTTTTTGAACTGTTGATTTTTAGTTGAATGAATATATATATATATATATATATTACTATAGTTCCTAAAATGTTTGAGTGAAGATCACTCCCATTCACACAATGTAGGCCTATTATGTCAAGTTCATTGGAAATTGGCATATCCAAACAAATATTTCTACAACTTTCATCTAATGAATCGCTCTTTTTGTCAGTAAAACTTCTCACACAATGATTTATAGTAGACTAGTAACACTAAGAGGGAAACAGCTTGGAGGGGCATAATGAATCAGTTAGTACCAATGTTATTTACGCTTAGTCTTGTCCCCGCCAACCATATAGCCTCTTGATAGCCTATTGGTTAGCAAGTCTGCTTCATATGCAGATGGTCACAGGTTCAAATCCCGGGAGGTCCACTTGGAAATTTGCTGATGGGTTTGGAGCGTTGTCCCTTAACAACGTATATGTACGTAAAGTAAAATGCCTCTGGCTATTTAGAATAAAACAAAAAAAGCAGCAGTTTTTTGCAGTTTGAAAAATGGTAAAAAAAAAAAAAACAATTCTGCCGGCTGGATCTGTCCTTTTAAATACAAAGTTATACAAATAAAAAGGTTATAGTTGCAGAAGAACAACTTCACTCAGTTGAATTTTGCAAACTGAAGAGGTAGCATCCATTTCTCCCAGACTTAATTTAAGAAAATAGCTGGGGTTAACCCTCCGATGGTTTAATGTCGAAAAATCGACCTTTATAACGTATCTGCCATGGTTTAGAGTCGAAAAATCGACCTTCACTATTTTGTGTCTTACGGGTGTTTATCCTTCACTAAACATCCTATATCATATGTCATTTGAAACAGCTGGTTCTACTGTTTAGTCTGGTGAAAGTTTTATTTGGATGGCGTGGATTTAATGTCGAAAAATCGACCTTTACAACGTATCTGCCATGGTTTAGAGTCGAAAAATCGACCTTCACTATTTTGTGTCTTACGGGGTGTTCATCCTTCACTAAACATCCTATATCATATGTCATTTGAAACAGCTGGTTCTACTGTTTAGTGTGGTGAAAGTTTTATTTGGATGGCGTTGGCCTAGACTAAACAAAATACAATTCCATATTTGACAGTTCCAACTGTCAGCCCGCCATTGTTGTTTACTACTGTGTCGCATCTTCGTTGTTTTGGTCGTTATAATGTTTCGTTTTTAGTGGTTTTTACGTGAAAATGTCTGAATTACATACGAGTGAGATTGATAGGGAGTTGTTCAATGATTCTGGAGACTCCAAATTACAACACTTCTGGAGACCATCTAGGGGTAACAGGAAAAGAAGAGCTCCCATCAGCGCGAGTGAGTCAGATTGAGCGGTTTTCACCATTGCGCCTGTATATAGTTTTTTGTACATAACTTATTTATTTTAGTAATGAAGTCCTTACAAGTTTATATTTTCTTATTCAGTTATACATTCTGCACAAAAAGGCTATCTTAGAATTTTTGTATTGTACATAGTGAAAATTTTGTGTGTGTAAAGTGTGAAAAACATTGTGGATTTTCTTATTCTTCCTCTTCTCTCCGTTAAAGAAAATCCCAAACTACTTGTTAAGTCATTTTGAAATACATATAATAATACTCCATAGTTTTATGAACAAAATGATGTATAATAAACCCTATTTAGATAAAAAATAAATTTTTTACAGATTTTTAAAAATAAGGCTGCAAATTGGCAAAAATGGGCTGAACCACCAGAGGTAAAATAGTGAACCATCGGAGGGTTAATAAGGTTAAGATTGGCTAACAGAAATAATACCAAAGAATGGTAATAATCATCTAAAATATTGTTAATAATCTGTATGACATGAGCAATAATTTAATAGCCTTTTTAAAATTAAATTAACCAGTAGAAGTGTAGGTCTACTGTCATGTGATGCAACTGCAATACAATTCAGTTCGCCGGCTTGAGACCAACTAAATAAATCGAGCCGAGAGATGAATTGTGTAAATAAACGATAAACTTAATTGTGCTAACAACTATAACTAATCAATTGTTAAAACAATATTAAAATATTACCTGAACTAGGAACGCTAACGATACTTCAACAAAAAGATGGCGAGACTAAACACGAAAGAGAGATTTGACTTAAAACAGAAATTGTGTAAGTAGAGAAGAAGAAGACCGTCCCTTCTTCTTCTTGTTTTTTTGGATGACTATGAATAGGGAATTGTCGATAGTGTTTTTTTTTTTTCAATACATTAGTTTATATTTACACTCTTCCTTATAATTAATTAATTATAAGCTTCAAATATTTTATAACAGCAATCCAATGATGTAACTAATAAACATTGCTTATCAAACACTCGAAGAATTCTTACTGAAAGATTCACCACATTTATTTATTTTTAACTCACGGAGAACTTTTGATTTTTGGTCGTCTTTGAGGAGGCGCTGACAACTTTTTCAATTTTCTCTTTGAGTTTTTTTTTCTATGACAGTATTTTATTTCATGCAACAATACAGTCAAAAATCCAATTATACATACATTGGAGCAAATAATACATTGAATACATATGTTAAATGATACATTGAAGCAAATAATTTAACCCAGTAAACATGTCACCAAACAGTAGCCTCTGATGATCAGGGATTGTTTTTCTATATTTTCTAATATTTTGATGAAGTCATGAGGGGGTAATAATTTGCTGCTTATCCTACCTACACTCACTAATTCTAGCGCTTGTCTGAATTCTACAACTCTTAGTTTAGCTTCATCAATAGCCTGTCCAAGATAACGTGAAATGCTGGTTACCTTCATATGCTCGAGTAAAGATTGGTGTGACATACCATACTCTTTACTGGAACCTAACAATGATGCACCTAGTTCTAAATGTGATGAAGTTAGTTTTGGCATAATTTCTGCAATTGCATTAGTGTTTGTTTTGATCTTGGAGTTTAAGTTTTTAACTAATGTCAGTTGGTCCAACCTGGAATGTACTACATTACTTGTAACATGTTTCAACTCATCAATTCTATTATTCACTGAGTTAAGAGAGGAAAGATCCTCTCTTAACTCATCAGTGTCTCTGATCCTCATCAGTGGGAACACCAAATAACCATTTGAGCACATATCCACCTGCATTTATGAGACCACGCTTAGAGAGATACTCTCTCGTAGCTTGAAAGGGAAGTAACATAAAAAGATCATCAAAGTCTTGCTGATAAGCGTCCAAGTTATTTTTCAATCTAATAAGCTCAGAGTCCGAATTTTCATTCCACGCATTAACACTGTCTGTAACTAGACGTTCAATATTCTTACAAGCTAACTGTAAATGTTCTAATTCCTTCTTCAATTCACTAGTATCGAAATCTAAAACTATTTTCCAACTATTGCCAGAAATAAGGGAATCTTCCATCTTCTTGAATATTATTCCTGAGTTTATATCTGAATAAACCACTGGTACAACCATTGACAAAATCCCTGTAACAAATATTACTAGCTTATTCTTAGACTACCTCTATTATATATTTTTATTGGTCTATTAATAACTATGGTCTAACTTTGAACTATTCATTATTCATACTAAGTAGATTAACTTATCATTCCGCATGATTTTACAATTTGTTACATATAGACATATTTATTAGTTTATTTATTTATATATTTAGTATGTAAATAAGTTGTTATTCTACACATTTATCTATCTCTTGATTACTGAAGGAACGAAAGATAACAAAACACTATGATTAAACTAATCATAATTCAGATAGCCACTCAGGTATAAGAATATAATTATTTGGCCAAGTTAAATTGTTCATTCAGACTTTCTTCCACACCCATTCGCAGCATTCCCTCACATTTTCCCACCAGTCACACAACATAGTCAGACTAGTCATTCGCCTCTGAGTGATTACTGTCCACAAGATTTAACATATATATTTTTTTCTCTTGCTCTCCTTATAATCAAACAAAGTAGAATATAGATATCTCAAAATCCACTTTTCCTTACTTATTCATGCTTATTTATAGGTTAGTTTTTCAGAGTTCAAAGTCATTAAACCTCACTGGAATTCTTTCTCTGGCTGGTCTAGAGCTCTCTGAATGGTTCTGAAGTTGTTGATTTTCCACTATTGGGATTTCATCTCGCTCAGTCTCTCCCTCAGGCTCGAATCCAATACTTTCTTTGACTTCTATAGGCTCTTCATCATTTACCTTGTTTTCATTATTATCACAGTTAGTTTTGAGCTCAATGCTGGATTGATTCTGCTCACATGGACTGTGACGTCCCTGTCTCTTATTTTTAACACTACATTTAAGCTTGATTTTATTTTGACAATCTTGTAAGGGCCTTTCCAAAGCCTAGATAACTTTCTCACTCTTTATTTTTTGATTTGTGGAACATGTAGATAAACCAGTTGCCCCACTCTTAATTCTGATTTCTTATTGTACTGTTTCTTTTGTAGTCTTTTAGTATTTCTCTGACAGTTTTGGGTTATATCTCTAACCTTCTTTAATCTGAATTTTAGATCTTCAACATAATCTACATAGACGTCAGTGTTATCTGTGATTGTGAGGTCGGCTTCCATGGGTGTTCTCATTTCTTTTCCATACACCATCTCATATGGAAAGAATCCTGTGGAACCATGCACCTGTGAGTTGTAAGGAATCTTAACTAAGGGAAGATATTTGTCCCAGTCTGTCTGACTTTTATTAACGAAATGGCTGAGCATTTTCGGAATAGTTCAATGTACTCTTTCCGTTCTACCATTGTTCATAGGATGATAGGTAGTTGTTTGAATCTTTTTGATTTTTAATAATTTGCACATATGCTGAATAAGGTCAGAGGTGAAGTTTTTACCTTGATCAGTTAGTACTTCAAAGGGGATTCCGAACTTTGTTATAACCCTTTGAACAAAAGCACGGGCTTTAGTTTCTGCTGATTGATCCGGCAGTGATATAAATTCTCCGAATCTAGTGAAATGATCGATTATTGCTAGGATGTATCTATTTTTGAAAAGGACAACGGTAATGGTCTAACAATATCACATGATACTCTATATCCAAATTCTGCATTATCCTGAAATTCTCCTTAAGGGGACCCCGAATGCCATTTAAACGTAATGTTAGCTATAAAGCAGATATCTCTGTAAAAAGTGACCTAGAGCTCTAATTTTTTTTTTATTTGAAAGAGTGACCTTTTATCTAGGCCCATACACAGGGGAATTTTTTTATTTTTAAGAAAAAAATTTATAATTTTAAAAAAAAATAGTAGTTCTAAGTATAAAATTTTGAATACAAAAATATTTTTATTTTTAATACAAGTAAATCAAAAATCCTGTGTATGGACCTAGAATTTGGTCTTATGTATGATCCCTGAAAATTTGGTAAGGATATTTCAAATGGTTACCAAGATATTTGCTGTCAAAAATTAAAAAACCCAACTTTCGGAAAATGCCAAAAAACTAAAGAATTACCAACATAGTAAAGTTTACTTAAAACTAGTGAAGCCCAGCACCATAAGAAGGGTTGTCTGGGTTTTCCTCTGCCTCATACATATATTCTTGCTTCCTGTTAGCAAGGGTTCTTTGTTGGCAGATTATTTTTTCCAATTCCAACGCTGCCTTGTCAGATTGTCGGATACGCTCAGAGTCTTCTCGTTTCATGGATTCTATACAATATTGGCCTACCTTCAATCCTAAATGCTCTAATAGTTTGCATTTACTCACGTAACCAGCATTGAAGGACAAAACTGCCTCATATGTTCCAAATTTCAGGATTTGCAGGGTTACAAATGTCCGTTTGGGAATCCGAGTCCAGATCAAATTGTTCAGTGATTCATTTGGATTCTGTGACTTGCCTGACAAACATTTCTTTAGTAAGTCTGGGTGTGATAAACTCTGGAATATGTTTTTGATTTCCAACATGATTGGTTCTGGTAGATGGAAGTGCTTAGTATGGTCATAGTCTTCTATGGTCATAGAAACTCTATATTATATGATTTGGTGAACAGGAATGTCATTTCCATAGAAACGAAATCATGTGTAACCTTATAAATAAACATTTTTTTCGTTTATTTGCAAATAATTAACCTTATAGTGTCATATATCAGTGGAAAGAGGAGATTCTAAGGTTTAATTTGTAATAAAAATCCCAAAAACGTAAAAAAATTTTGCGTTTAGGGTCCTTCAGGGGCTCTCTTCTTGCCATAGTCAGTTCTTCTGTTGCATGAGTCACATGAGCGAATTAATGAGGTTACATCTGTTTTCAACTTAGGCCAATAACACTTTTCTTGGATTCTTATACAAGGGTCTTTTTAATACCGCCATGTCCTGCAGATGGTATGTTTGGTGAAGATGCATTACTTTATCTCCAACGTCTGTTGGAATGATAATCAATTTTGTCGTATGTAGGTTAGCCTAATACTAGGCCTATATGTAACCTAACTTGGTAAAACCTTCAAATCATGTTTAAGATTTGCTATATTATGTTATTTTATGTTAGGCTACGTAGTAATAGGCTCAATTAATTGTAAATATATTAAATATTACATAATAGTATAATTTGAATTACCAGGTATGAGTAGAATCAGATAGGTTACATTAGAAATTTCCAGAAGCTTCATGAAGCTATACAACTTTTATGTTATAATTAATAGTTATGTATAAATATTACCAAATAGACTACTTAAAACAATAAACTTATTTTATTTATGCTTTAATATTAAACTTTTGACAATTATAGGATAAAAGATGTCATACTGTCGTATTTTGACATATTGACGACAGAATGTTCTAAAACTTCTTTTTGTTGTAATATGTTCCATGGCTTCTGGAACCTTCGGGTCGAGTTTGTTCTTGAAATTCTAGATTATAACAAATGTATATAAGGCGGTTGCACCACTGCTAGTTTCAGTAGTTTTGAGTTCTCAGTGAGTGAGTGATTGTTCAATTAGTTAGTGTGGAACAACTCGGATATTGCGGTAGTGCAAATCATTGTGAGTTGTGAGTTCAGTGTTATTGTGTTTCAAGGTGAATAAACGCTTGTGTACTTAAACTGCGTGTGTGTTATTTTCATGTCCCTAGTGATATACTGTACTGTATAGTAATCGCTAGTGTGTGACGACAAATTGGCGACCGTGACAGGACATTACTACAGGATGAAATTCGACCAAATGACAACGGCGATGTTGCGCGCGGCGCTGGAGGAGCGTGGTTTGCCGACGGGCGGCGGAAAATGTGACCTCGAGTTACGTTTACGCCAGGACGTACAGGATAAAGGACAGAACCCATAAGAGTTCGACTATCAGGAGCCCCCACCACCAGCAGCGCCGACGGATATGGTGAGTACCATAATCGCGCAAATTTCGGCGCTGCTAGCAGCCCAGTCAGAAAAGCTAGCAACCCAGTCAACAGAGATAAAGAATGAATTGGTCTCCCTAAACATTAAGATAAGCGAAAATTATATAAAATTGGATACTACTATGAAAGATGATACAAAAGAAATCACAGAAAAGGAAGTCAGAAAGGAAGGTGAAGGTGAGCCTGTCAAACCTGATGCATCTGATTCAACGTCAGAAGTAAATAAGGAAGAAACTAAGACTGAAACTGAGGTATCTACAGAAAAGCCAGAAGCACCAAAACAAGAACGAGATGAACAAAAAGAAGAGGGTCCAAGTAGAGAAGTTAACAAGGAAACTGAGAAAAAGGAGGAAGAATCTATGGAGGTAGACGAATCTGGTAAAAAAGAACAAGATGAGAACAGACAAAACAGATGCAGAAACTGGGGGAAAAGAAGAGAAAGAAGAAAAGGAAGCAAAAGAAGATGATAAGACAGTTAAAGAGAAGGGGAAGAGGAGCCTGAGAAGAAGAAGCCACTGGGCCTACCAGAGGACGAGGAAGAAGAAGTGGGCACAGAAGTGATAAAGCAGGAAGCTGAGAACACAGATCCGGCGTATTGGATTAAGCTGCTGAGGCATCATTATGAGCAGCAACAAGAAGACATCAGCAGAACTCTTGGAAAGGGCAAACATGTCAGGAAACAGGTCGACTACACTGATGGAGGTGTTGTAGAAAGAGAGAATGTGGATGCTTCTTGGCAGGAGAACCTCTCCGATTATAATTCCGACATTTCTGCACCTTCTGATGATGACAAAGAAGATGATGACTTTGATGAAAAAACTGATGGAATTGAAGGAGGGAGAAAGAAAAGGAGGCCGGAAAGGCGAGAGGAGAAGGACAGACCACTGCCGCCCCTTCTGGCAAGAGTTGGTGGTAATATTGAGGTACTTGGTTTCAACGCCAGACAGCGTAAGGCCTTCTTGAATGCTATCATGCGCTATGGCATGCCTCCACAGGATGCTTTAATGAAAGAAATGCATGAAGATATAAGAAGTTCTAATTTATCTTCTGAACGAGATGGAATTAAAGTATCACTGTCAACCAAATTTATTCATGGGAGAAAATCACAAAAAAAAAAAATGTAATGGACAGACAACAGCATATATTTAGAGGAGAATACTTGCCCACTATTGGTTCGAGCGTTGGCACAGACAGCATTGCAACGGCCAGCAGACCCCATCTCTTTCTTGGCTCATTTTATTTACAAGGACTATCACAACAAGGAAATGAATGAACAAAAGGAGGAGTGGCTCGGGCCATTTGAGGTGGAAAGGAAGCTGGGGAATGGAGTGTACCTCCTGAAATCCGATCCACCGATCAAAGTCCACGCTTCGGAGCTGAAGATACTACGGACTCTTCGAGAGAACATCCAAGCCGAAGAAGAGGATCAACCACGGATACCTCCTTCACAGGCTGGTGATGAAGCTGCTGAATCCAACGAAGATCAACGAACACCGATACTTCTGGATGATCAGCATGATGAAGATTTTAGACTTAGGAATAGATATAATTTAAGACCTAGAAAAGTAAGAAATGTATAAAACAGATATTGAAGGTTTTAGGGGGGACAATTGTCGTATGTAGGTTAGCCTAATACTAGGCCTATATGTAACCTAACTTGGTAAAACCTTCAAATCATGTTTAAGATTTGCTATATTATGTTATTTTATGTTAGGCTACGTAGTAATAGGCTCAATTAATTGTAAATATATTAAATATTACATAATAGTATAATTTGAATTACCAGGTATGAGTAGAATCAGATAGGTTACATTAGAAATTTCCAGAAGCTTCATGAAGCTATACAATTTTTATGTTATAATTAATAGTTATGTGTAAATATTACCAAATAGACTACTTAAAACAATAAACTTATTTTATTTATGCTTTAATATTAAACTTTTGACAATTATAGGATAAAAGATGTCATACTGTCGTATTTTGACATATTGACGACAGAATGTTCTAAAACTTCTTTTTGTTGTAATATGTTCCATGGCTTCTGGAACCTTCGGGTCGAGTTTGTTCTTGAAATTCTAGATTATAACAAATGTATATAAGGCGGTTGCACCACTGCTAGTTTCAGTAGTTTTGAGTTCTCAGTGAGTGAGTGATTGTTCAATTAGTTAGTGTGGAACAACTCGGATATTGCGGTAGTGCAAATCATTGTGAGTTGTGAGTTCAGTGTTATTGTGTTTCAAGGTGAATAAACGCTTGTGTACTTAAACTGCGTGTGTGTTATTTTCATGTCCCTAGTGATATACTGTACTGTATAGTAATCGCTAGTGTGTGACGACAATTTCTTCTCTCCCTTCTTAAAGTAAATAATTCCTTCAGGGCTTAATTTAAAATTTGGAAACCTTTTTAATTTTTGGCATTCTTCGTCTAATTTCTGTTTTCTTTTAAAGTGTCTAAATCTATCAGAAGCAAGCTCTCCGGAGTATTTTTGTACACCAACCGGCTCAAACAATCAGCATTCTCATTTTTGACTCCAGGTTTGTGGAAAACTTTGTAATCATACTCAGCCAACTTTAGGACCCACCTAGTAAGTCTGCTTGGTGGATCCTTCAAAGATAATAACCATCTTATGGCACTATGATCTTTATATAGAGAGAATGATCTTCCATATAGATAGCATCTTAAATACTTTACTGCCCTCACTACTGCTTAAAGCTCCCGCTCGGTTAAACTATTATATTGCCTGCTGGCATATGCAATAGGGTGTTCTATACCATTAATTTCTTGTCCTAGTACTGCACCAATGGCTATGTTGGATGCGTCTGTACTGAGAACAAACGTCTTGGAAAAATCTGGATAAATTAAAAGTGGTTCAGATATCAGTTTCTCTTTTAAGATTTGGAAAGATTCTTCACAATCATTTGTCAATTCAAATGTTTGATCCTTTTTTGTCAACTTAGTAAGAGGTTTAGCTATATCAGCAAAATTGGGAACATGTCTATGATAGTAACTGCACAGACTTACGAATCCTCTAACTTCTTTTTTATTTTTAGGTTGGGGAAAATTTTTAACAGCCTCAATTTTCTTAGGGCATGGTTTCACACCTTCTCTGGTTATAACATGGCCAAGAAATGATATTTCATATTTGGCAATTTGGCATTTTTTTAAACTGTACACTTAAATTAACTTCCTTAAACCTTCCAAATAGTTCTGCTAGATCTTTGGCATGTTGCTCAATGCTTGAACTATATATTAGGATGTCGTCCATGTAAGGTAAACATGCTTTTCTTTTCAATCCTACTAAGGTAGCATCAACTAGTCTCTGGTAGACAGCTGGTGAATCTATAAGTCCCATAGGCATTTTAGTATATTCCCAATGTATATCTGGTATGCTAAATGCAGTCTTCTCATGACTATCATCATACATCTTTACTTGAAAGAAACCTGAGTTCATATCTAGAGCCGTAAAATAACTACTACCACCTAAGGAATCAAGTGTTTCATGTACATTTGGTATAGGATAAACTTCTGGTGCATTTGTTCAACTCTCTATAGTCAGTACACATTCGATATATGACAATGCCATCAGGTCCGGGCTTCTTTGGTACTATAACTACCAATGCTGACCATGAAGATGTACTAGGTACGATTATTCCTTCATCTAACTGCTCTTGTATTAAATCCTGGAGAATTTTTCTTTGGGAATGTGTTACTCGGTAAGGTCTTTTATTTATTGGTGGATAGCTACCAGTATTTATTTTATGTGTGACTTTAGACGTGCAACCTAAGTGATCCATACCTCCTAGGCTGAATAAGTCTTTATATTCATAGAGCACCTTTTTAATCTTTAACTTCTCATAATCAGCTAAATGATCTAGTTTACTATCTATTCTCTGCTCGAAACTGTCATCCTCTGTACTAACAGTGAAAACATGTTTAATAAGTTTCTTAGGCTGGATGATTTGAGGTTCCTGTATATAGCATAACAGTGTGTTCTTATAAATCACTAGTTCTTCAGGGTTTGTGTTGATATCCTTAGACCAACAACGTCCATTTTGAATTTTAGTTAGACTCCTAGCAATATATATACCATGAATCTTTAAGAAGGCTGGTTCCGTTATCACGGTTTTATTCTCTAACATTTCCAACAACTCTTTCTTACTTTGGCTTATTTTCATTTGGATTAACAGCTCTGATCTTGCAGGCACAGTCCCCTTGGTTCTACAATATGCCATTAAGCTATCTAAAATCGGTTCTTGCTTCAATAGTGGACTGTAACTATATTTGCAGTTGTATCTAGACTTGTTGATCTGATTGAAGATATTCTTCCAAGTCCACTAAGTCCGAAATCGTCCAAGGTGCAAACTTTAGTAGAAAGTACAGCAACCTTTCTTCCATTCATACTAAGAGTGTTCTCCTCAAGATCAATAACTGCCTTCTTTCACCTCAAAACGTCATAACCTAAAATTGCGATTGAATCGTTTGGCAAGCCAGTTACTATGAAGGTACATTGGATTTGAATATTTTCAAGATTAAGGGTTTCTTTCACTTCCCCATAAATTTTCATAGTGGTTCCTGTGATTCCCATTACTTGAATACGGGTATGTGTAAGTATTCCTTGTAACTTTCCTATCTATCAAAGACACTTGGGCTGTATCTACAACTATTGAGCCTGTTACTTGACCTATCGTTCCCTCCACAATTAGTTCTCCGTTATTTGCCTGATTCACATATGATACAGCTGTGATACTTTTCGTCCATGTAGATCTCGATGTTTCCGAATTAAGTTTGAATTGGGGTTTCCAGCGGCGTTCATGGAAGCCTCGCTGAAGTTTTCCGACTGTCAATTCCGTTCAATATATCTTCCCCACCTCGTCTGTTGTTGAAACTGCCAACGCCTCTACCGCGTGTATTGTTCCAGCAGTTGTCCCTTGTGTGTCCAGTTTTGTTACATGACGTACAAAAAGGTCTGGAGGATTTTTCTCTGCAAAACTCTTCTAAATGGCCTCTTCTTTTATAGTGATTGCAATATATGTATTGTTCCAATCCCCCCCCTCCCCGATGCAAAGAATTCTTCATACCATAATGACATTCCTTTGCTAAACAGTCAGGTCTTCTACAGGAATAGCATATCTGTTGGATCCTCGTGTTGAACACTCTCCTAGGTCGACTGTCTTTTTCTACTCTTGGTCTAAGTTCCAAGATCTTCAAGGCAACAGCAATGCTTACTACTTCTCGATATGTTTTAAGAAACTTAACCCTTGTCTGACATCCTATTTCACCATAAAGTCTTCGTGTAAACACTTCCATCGCTCGTCTTTCTGCTTCCTCTCTTAGTACCTTATTGACTTCCGCATTGCTGGTAGTTCATTGCTGGTAGCGGTTTTATCACAAATCTGTTTCACTCTGTCTGCAAACTGTTCAACAGTTTCATATTTAGATTGCCTAATACTTGCAAGTTGTTCAAAATAATAATGGTCTGGTTGACTGTTACCAAATGTTTCTACTAAATCTGCTGTAATTTCGTTAGGTGTGACAGCGTTCTTGCATTTTTCATCATATTTAGCAAATTGCTAAGCTCCCCCAGTAAGCTTTAGCTTGATTATCTGTAGCTTCTGTGCATCTGTAAATCCACTAAGTTCTCCTACACCGTCAATGTGTTCAAAGAAAGGTACGACCATGTCTGCTCGCTCCCCATCATAGTTTGGTATACTCGAGACCAAATCAAAGTATGGTCGTTGTGTATTAACTTGCGGGTTGGGAAGTGCCATGTCCATTCCACTGGTCATATCAGTTCTATTTAAAGTTCCCTGAGCTACCGTTTCATCTAAAGTTTCTTGTAAATTCTTGACTTAGTCGACAATGCATCAAAGGCATCGTGAAGTTCAACTTCATTACCATCAATCCTAATCAATCTTAAAAGCTACACAATATAGTGTATCAAGTGCCTTGGGGCTGGAAGTGCTTGACCTGACAAAGTGGTAGACAAAAATGCATATTTGTATTCTGTGCAAAATAATAATAAAATTAAAATATTCTTTATTTCTTCTTGTACTTAAGTAAATTAAATAAGTTAGACCAGATCACACACTTAAAGTCTACCATCAATGACGCCACACCTATTGCCCAAAGCACTTAAACACATTCAAATATTCCAACTATTTATAACATTAATTTAATTATTATTATACATAAATATTATACAAAACAGCCTAACGCCAATGTTTCTTAGATCTGTGTACTTGAGTACTTTATCTAGTAATTGTGAAGAGACTCACCAAATAGACAAGTCCAAAATATAAACAGGACCATGGGCGGAGTTAGACCTTGTATGTTGGGGGAGCACAAGTTTACCATGCATTAAATTTCCTGTATCCTACTTTTTCCGGGGGGTCTGGGGGACATTTTTAAAAATTGGAGCTTAAAAACATGACATTTAGGTACCTTTTTTGAATGAAAAATGCTTAAACTCAGAACATAAAATTGATGTTTATTTTTATCAAACAAAAACATAATATTGGTTTTATAGCAATATAAACCAGGTATATACATATTTACTTTCTACAATAGAACGGTCTCATATTGTCAAGCAATGTAACCCTTATATTAACACATTAGCACTACAATATTAGCACTCCTTTATTAATAATTAAATAAGAGGAAGTTTTCTATTTCCTTTTTTTGCATATTTATCCGTTATTTTATCCGAAAAGGCTCCTCTTCATGGTTGGGAAGTTCCAGAGAAAAACTGGCAGCGTGTTCATATGGATTATGCCGGGCCCTTTAAGGGGCATCATTTTTTAGTTTTGGTGGATGCTAAATTTAAGTGGCCGGAAATTAAAATGATCAACAGCTCTCCTTCCACTGGATCTACAATAACGATGCTACGAGAAATATTTTCTCGGAATGGCCTTCCAGAGATTTTGGTGAGTGACAACGCTTCAATATTTACTTCTGGAGAGGTTATAGATTTTTGTATCAGAAATGGCATTAAGCAAAGATTTATAGCTCCTGGCCACCCGGCAACAAATGGGCAAGCGGAGCGGTATGTTCAGATCCTAAAACAAAGGTTAAAATCGTTGGAAGAAGAAAAGGAATCATTGAGTCTGAAACTACATTCAATATTGTTTAGGTTCCGGGCTACACCTTTAGCTTGCGGAGCAACTCCTGCTGAAAAGTTTATGGGTTGGAATATTCGCACCAAGCTAAACCTTATCTTTCCCCCTTCCTCAGATAAGAACAAGGTTCAACAACCAGCATGTAAATCATTAAGGATTGGTGAGAGAGTACAAGTAAGAAATTATTCAGCTTCAAATTTCTGGCTATATGGAACTGTTGTTGAGAAACTTGGCAAAATCCATTATTTAATTGAATTAGATAAAGGGTACATAGTAAAACGTCATCTTGATCAAATTAGGAAATGTGAAGTAGATATTGAACTTAGGAAATCACAGGAAAACCTACTTCATTTCCAAAATTTTGCTAGGAGAGAACAGCCTGACTTCAAAAGTAACTTCACACCTAACGAAATTACAAGCAATTCATCCAAGAATACGTCTCAAGAAGTTAATGTTAAAGATGAAGTACCAAAAGAAGTGGATTGTCATGATCACCTGGAGCCGGATGAACGCCAAGTTTTCCAATCACCAGAAAGAAACCCTCCACAAGCTCCCCAACTGAGGCGGTCAGATAGGCCTAGACGCCCAGTTATAAAATTGGACTTATAGAGAAAATAATATGTGTGGGAGAATTGTTGTATATTTAGTTGTCAACAATCATCTGGTTGTTTTTGGAATATTATTGTTTGTGTTGTCATGGTGGCAATTTTGTAAATAAGTGAGAATGATTAAAAACTATGAAAAATGTTGTTCGAATTCAGTTAGTATTTAATACGTTGTGACCTTTATTACCCAATACTTGATATTTTGATCAGTGAACTCAAAAGAAGGTTTGCCGGTGAAGCAATGGAAGTAGCAAATGCGAGTGAAGAGTTCCTTTGCCTCAATGTAGAGAAATCTGAATCGTTTATACAGAAATATCCAGTGCCCGGATTGAACCAAACTATGCTCATATCAGAAATGATAATCCTACGGTGCATTCTCGAGTCAAATGGTATCAACCCCAAAGAAATACCGCTTAAAGAGTTGGTTAAAATAACTGGTTTTAATTCAAGATGATATTTATCCCAATTTCAAACTGCTTTTTAAGATATGTCTTACCCTTCCATCTAATAGTGCTACTTGTGAACGATCGTTCTCGACAATGAGAAGAATTAATCAATGGCTTAGGTCATCCATGGGCCAAGAATGTTTCTCCAATTTGGCTGTCATTTATTCAGAATCTGATTTAGTAAAAAGCCTCAACTTGGATAAAATAACGGATAAATATGCAAAAAAAGGAAATAGAAAACTTCCTCTTATTTAATTATTAATAAAGGAGTGCTAATATTGTAGTGCTAATGTGTTAATATAAGGGTTACATTGCTTGACAATATGAGACCGTTCTATTGTAGAAAGTAAATATGTATATACCTGGTTTATATTGCTATAAAACCAATATTATGTTTATGTTTGATAAAAATAAACATCAATTTTATGTTCTGAGTTTAAGCATTTTTCATTCAAAAAAGGTACCTAAATGTCATGTTTTTAAGCTCCAATTTTTAAAAATGTCCCCCAGACCCCCCGGAAAAAGTAGGATACAGGAAATTTAATGCATGGTAAACTTGTGCTCCCCCAACATACAAGGTCTAACTCCGCCCATGGTCCTGTTTATATTTTGGACTTGTCTATTTGGTGAGTCTCTTCACAATTACTAGATAAAGTACTCAAGTACACAGATCTAAGAAACATTGGCGTTAGGCTGTTTTGTATAATATTTATGTATAATAATAATTAAATTAATGTTATAAATAGTTGGAATATTTGAATGTGTTTAAGTGCTTTGGGCAATAGGTGTGGCGTCATTGATGGTAGACTTTAAGTGTGTGATCTGGTCTAACTTATTTAATTTACTTAAGTACAAGAAGAAATAAAGAATATTTTAATTTTATTATTATTTTGCACAGAATACAAGTATGCATTTTTGTCTACCACTTTGTCAGGTCAAGCACTTCCAGCCCCAAGGCACTTGATACACTATATTGTGTAGCTTTTAAGATTGATTAGGATTGATGGTAATGAAGTTGAACTTCACGATGCCTTTGATGCATTGTCGACTAAGTCAAGAATTTACAAGAAACTTTAGATGAAACGGTAGCTCAGGGAACTTTAAATAGAACTGATATGACCAGTGGAATGGACATGGCACTTCCCAACCCGCAAGTTAATACACAACGACCATACTTTGATTTGGTCTCGAGTATACCAAACTATGATGGGGAGCGAGCAGACATGGTCGTACCTTTCTTTGAACACATTGGATTGTTTCAGTCTCTGATACTTTGACAGATTTAATCTTTATCTTACAATTTATACTAGGACTAGTATGTATACAATAATATTATGTGTGTATAGTACATGTAAAAGAGTTTATTTGATCATAAATAAAGTTGATCATGAAGGAAGAAGACACTTAAGGATGGATTTCAGCTTTCGGTTGCAGACTCTTTGAGGACTCCTGTATCCTTCTCCTGCTGTGTTAGTGTGGAAAGGGACCATTTTCCATATCTATAAAATTGAAGAATCTGTGAGTGGAATTTCCAGAGACTGGGCCTGTGGGTGATGGTTAGCAAGGTGATTCCCAAGTCCTTCGCTGTCTGGTAAATGCTGCTCTCTACATCTATACTAACTGCACTGGTGCACTTGTCAAATAGAGCAAAGGCAGGCTTGTGGTAGAAAATCCTTGCCAAAGCCATTCGCTGCTTTTCACCCCCAGAGAGAACATCCTTTCAGTCTGCCACGACGTCCCAGCCACCTTCCCTCACTAAAAGAGGCATGGGCTAGAGACACCTACTCAAGGCATGCCTCCAGCATGGCATCTGAAACGCCCTTAATCTTCCATTCTCCCAGGGTTTTTGGGAAGATTACCTGTTCTCTCAGACTGCCTAGTGTCATGAAGGGCCTCTGAGGAACGTAGAACATTAAACAGTGTTTAGGCCTGATAAGCATAGACAGGCCAGAGATCACTGAGGACTCTAAAAAGGGACGACTTTCCACAGCCTTTGGGGCCAGTGATAAGGAGGTGACTGTCTGGCATAACTTTGAGACTTAAGCTGGGCACAACAACGTCACCATTAGGGGTCACGATGGGCACGCCACATAGCTCTATACTTCCATCTGAATTATCACACACGTTGGCGTATTGTAAGCCAGGAGCCCTCATGAGGGAATTTACAGCCACAGTGGTTGACACGCCTGTCCGCATAAAACTTTGCTAGCTCAGGGAGAAGGGGTGGGGTTCTTCTAAGAGACAGGCCAAGTATAAGGGAAACGTTTTTAGTAGTTATCACCCAAATAAATGTTTCCAAGTTCATAAATAGTAGCCAGGGATTAGGGCGCCACCTTGTTGACCTAAGAATGGCAGGACTCCAACAAGGAAACTTTCCTGCAGGTGTAAGATGTACTGATGATTGTAAAAGTTCCGTTCTAGCACTATATCATGAATTATGTAAATAAATAGTTCTCCCTGTGATTAGCTAGGAGTTTAAAACAAAAGAAAACTGTTAAACTAAACACAACTACCTAAAAACAAAACAAAACAAAATAAATACTTATCCTCGTCACAAAATTTAAAAACACAACATGTTAGTGTGAACTGAAAAACTGAACTGTTTTATTCCCAAAACATCTTATTGTTGAACAGAAAACAAATGTTAGAAACATACATATGAATAAATTAAGTTAAAATAAATAACAGCTGATCGTCTGTTTACAAATCGATCGTTCACACATAACAACTGTTTACCTCAAAGTCTTGACTGTAATACAACTCCATGCACAGCAAAAATTGAAATGTCACAAACACTCCCCTTCCTCCAGAAAATTTCCCAAATTTTCTAATCCTGAACATACTTCTTCAGATCAGTGACATGCCAGTTACCAAGTGCTTTTCCTTTTAGATCGGCCAGAGAATATACTAAACTTGAGATTTTCCGTGTCACAACAAGTGGTCCAATAAAGCGGGGTGCCAACTTCGCCGAAAAGTGTTTAGAAGCATCCGACTGAGGGTAATTTCTTTTTAGCACGAGGCCATTAACTTTAAACTCTACGTGTCTCCTCCTAAAGTTGTATCTCTTGGCATTCTTCATATGCGCTTCCTTAAGTCTGTCAGAAACTTCTTGGTAGAAACCTTTTAGCTCCTTCAATTTTTCCCCATATTGCTGACAATCTTCAATATCTGGAGTATCCCCATCTTGCAGAACCTCGAAACCCGGACCGGAAATGGCAAGTTCCCTCCCAAAATTTAGGAACGCAGGAGTATGCTTTGTGGACTCGTGATGAGCGGTGCGCAAGGCAAAACCAATCTGTGGAATATATTTGTCCCAATCACAGTGTTTGTCCTTCACATAAGCTCGTAGCATAGACACGATGTCACGATTCACACGTTCAGCAGGGTTTGCCTGAGGATGTCGGCTGGCATTAAGTAGTATCTTACAGTTATAACTCCTTGCTAATTGGGTCACAGGTCTTCCAATATATTCTGAACCGTTATCGCAAATGGTATATTTTGGTATCCCAAACATTAGAAATACATCATTTTCCAGGTGTTGCGCTACAAGTTTGGCTGTAGCTGCTCTAAGAGGACGTAAAATTGTAAATTTTGTAAATGTGTCCGTAACAACAGAGAGATATTTGAATCCTTTCATGGATCGAGGTAGAGGCCCAATGAGATCAGCAGCCAACATCTTGAAAGGGGCATCCACACCACGGTAACTGCCCATCATGCCAGCTGGCCGTTGTTGGTCATATTTGGTACATTGGCAAACGTGACATTTTGAAATATAGGAAGCAATGTCCTTCCTCATCTTCGGCCAATAGAAACTTTGTTGCATCCTCTTGAAGGTCTTCAATACGCCTTGGTGTCCACATGTTGGTGGGGCGTGGCAGCCTTCAATCGCCATAGATCGCAATTCTTTAGGTAGTACCAGTCGCCAAGTATCTTCATCGAGTGATGGGTCAAGCCCTTCAACTTTCTTCCAAAGTTGCTTACCTTCAATACGCCACTGACGATAACTGTCACATTGCTCTTTAACTCTTTTCAACATATTGTTGTACCACCGATCTTTCACCTCATTTGGTATTTCCATAACTGCAAACACAGTAGGCTGTTCAGGGCTTTTCTCCTCTTCAGAAATAGGCATGGAGCGGGACAACATATCTGGGACAATATTTTCCTTACCCTTACGATGGACTAGTTGAAAATCATAAGATTGCAAACGTGTAGCCCATCTAGCTAAACGTCCAACCGGATCTTTAAGGTTATTTAACCACAACAAACTATAGTGATCAGTGATCACTGTGAACCGGGTGTCTTCAACGTACGGTCTGAATTTCTCAATGGCCCAGATTACAGCTAGGCACTCGCGCTCAGTAGCAGAGTAGTTCTGCTCTTGTCTTGTTAGAGTTCGGCTGGCATACGCAACCACCACCTCGCCTTGTCCACTACTCTGGCTAAGGACGGCTCCCAGACCATAGCCTGAAGCATCGCATGAGATAATGAAAGGTTTAGTGAAGTCAGGGCATGTCAAGATTGGAGCAGAGATTAAACAAGCCTTAATGTCCTGAAATGCTTGGTCAGCCTCTTGGGTCCACTCAAATTTTGAACGTTTTCTGAGGAGAGACGTGAGTGGGTACATTCTGCTGGCAAAATCTGGAATAAATCTCCTATACCACGATGCGGTTCCACACACTTGGCGGACTTCCTTCTGATTCTTAGGAACTGGAAGGTCCACAATGGCCTTCACCTTCTCTGGGTCGACGTGTAGACCCTCTTTACTAACTACATAGCCTAGGTATTTTAACTCACTTCTACAAAATTTACATTTTTCTTGATTCAAGGTAAGTTTAGCTTCACGGACTCGCTTAAATATTTCAGACAATATATCTAGATGCTTCTGAAAAGTGGGTGTGACTATAATTATGTCATCCAAGTAGACAAACACGTATGGTTCTAAGTCAGGACCTAGCACATTGTCCACGAATCTTTGCCATGTAGCGGGTGCACCACAAAGTCCAAAGGGCATAGTGACGAAATGAAACAGCCCTCTTCCGGGAATGGTAAAGGCTGTGTTTTCCTTGCTGTTCTTTTCAAGCGGAATTTGCCAGTAGGCACTGCGAATGTCCAGACTGGAGATAAATTTGGCATCCCTAAGTCTGTCAAGGATGGAGGTTACGTTTGGCAATGGATAGGCGTCCTTTTTACTTACTGCATTAACCTTGCGAAAATCAACAACAAACCTCTTTGAGCCATCAGGCTTATCGATTAAGAAGATCGGGGAAGACCATTCACTCTTAGATGGCTCTACTACACCCAATTCTAACATTTGAGCCAATTCCTTGTCTATAAGCGCTTGTCTAGCTGGTGACACCGGAAAATACCGTTGTTTAATGGCTGGGGAATCTCCCGTGTTGATAACATGCTGAACTCGATCAGTGCGGCCTAATACTTTAGGTTCGTCCTTGAAAAAGCCGTCCACAAGTTCCTTCAACCTAGCCTTTTCGTTTACGGATAGATGCTCCTCCGATCTGATACCATCAACAGAGCTACAAAATGCTGTACGCAGTTTATTTGCAAAATGCCACTCCCTATTGTGAAAGTCAGCAACAATATGCATGGCTTCCCAAAAGTCAATGCCTAATATCAAGGACTGATGTAAAGTTGGCACCACCAAAACCTTCAAATTCTCCGTCCTTCCTTTCAACGTGATAGGTAAGACCACGAACCCACTAACCTCATGACGCTGTGCATCCGCAGTTTCTACAAATTTATCATTAGTCAAGTGAAGATGAGCAGGGTAAGTATCAATAATCCACATCCCATCTTTACCCAAAATGGTATGCGAGGCTCCTGAATCCAACAAAGCAGTAGTCTTTTTGCCAAACACTCGGACAGATAAGTACGGCCTAGGATCATTGATTTGGTTCTTAATCAAATAACTTAATTGGTTAGTAGTGGAATGTTTCTGGGAATCAGCTTCAATTACTTCACTGATTCCCTGCTCTGCAAGTCTTTTTGGATGGCAAGAAACACAGTCCCTTTTTAAGGTATCATCTTTTCCACAGCCATAGCAAAATTTCCTCCTGGGCCTATGACAATCTTTGAACCGGTGACCAACTGTTCCACAATTCCAACAGGTGATGTCAGAATGGCTACCAGAGAATGTATGTTGCATGCTAGCTACTCTGTCTGTGATCACTCTTCTATTCCGATGGGGTTCCCAGTAAGCTAGATCAGGTTCCAATGCAGAATCAATCCTGGGAGAAGGTCTAGGCCTTGAAGTTCGCAAGCGACCTGCTTCTGCTCGACGTCCCATAAAACGCAGATCATCTAGACTCTTAATATCAAACAATGCAAGTCTGTCCTGCAGCTGTGGGTGCAAATTATTAAAGATCTGGGCCAGACGAGTCGATTCTGGAATCCGGACAGATAGCCTACCGTATAAGCCTTCCAAAGCTGCCATGTACAGGTCAATAGACTCTTGTTCTCCTTGGACTCTGTTGAAAATTTCTTGCTGAAGTCGGAAGTCGTAGTCAGGGGGCTGAAATACCTCTCGCAGTTCCCTAGATAACTGTGTCCATGAGTGAATCCTACTGGTAGAAGCTCTGTACCAAACAAGAGCGGGGCCAGAGAAAAGATCAACAGCTGATTCAAAAAGTTCACTATGAGTAACTCCGCGAGCTCTGCGCAGTTCCTCAACACGTTCCAAAAAGGCAGCAACACTAGATCCATTATTGTCAAACTTGATTCCCCACTTGTAAACAGGAACATACTTAGGACGGACACCAGGACCAGAAGTTTCCCTGAGAGGATTGGGATCCATTACTTCCTCAACATGCGCAGAATTTGAGCTGTTAACTACCGCAGACCCTTTCCTAATTTCAGTAGGTAGGCTGAGCCGCTGTACAGGTAAATTATGTTCCATATTAGCATCTGAACGAAGACTAAGAATACGAAGTGCAGGCAAAACATGGCCACCAGCATTACTATCGCCTTCATTCCCACAATCAGTTGTGGACGGTGCAGACAGATGTGTAGAAGGAATGACAACCTTAGCCGTATCCACCTGATCGCCTTTCCCACCTGAAAACTGGGCCTTAAGAGAGTCTATTATTTCCTTAGTTTTAGCTTGTAACTCCGATTTGTCACTCTCTTGGTCGTTGTCAGCATCTGCAGCAACTGGAATCCTACCAATACGCAAATAAAGATGAAACAAGCGAGCAACTATACGGTGGTATTCATTGTAATTAAAATTACCCTCATAGTCAACAACACAAGTCGATAAGTCTTGAAGCTTTTCCTCACATTCCTCCAGCTCCTGCGAAACATCTAAGGAATTGACCACAGCTACACTAATTTCCTCATTATTAGCCATGCTTTGCTGTAGTCGCCTTCTAAGTTCATCTGCATTACAATCAGTATTTAAACCTCTGATCTTAAGTTCATATTCTACCTCATGCTTGCGAAGATAATACACATTCATGTTTATAATTGACACCAAGTTCCAGAGTGAATCAGAAAATTGCATATACTTTTTACAAGACACTTATATAAAAACACAAGACACTATATGCTTTAAAAAAAAATCTGATAGTATATCTTAATTCTTCTTTTGTTCCCAAAATCTATAGCATAGGCCCCACGTTCGTGCGCCAGTTGACACGCCTGTCCGCATAAAACTTTGCTAGCTCAGGGAGAAGGGGTGGGGTTCTTCTAAGAGACAGGCCAAGTATAAGGGAAACGTTTTTAGTAGTTATCACCCAAATAAATGTTTCCAAGTTCATAAATAGTAGCCAGGGATTAGGGCGCCACCTTGTTGACCTAAGAATGGCAGGACTCCAACAAGGAAACTTTCCTGCAGGTGTAAGATGTACTGATGATTGTAAAAGTTCCGTTCTAGCACTATATCATGAATTATGTAAATAAATAGTTCTCCCTGTGATTAGCTAGGAGTTTAAAACAAAAGAAAACTGTTAAACTAAACACAACTACCTAAAAACAAAACAAAACAAAATAAATACTTATCCTCGTCACAAAATTTAAAAACACAACATGTTAGTGTGAACTGAAAAACTGAACTGTTTTATTCCCAAAACATCTTATTGTTGAACAGAAAACAAATGTTAGAAACATACATATGAATAAATTAAGTTAAAATAAATAACAGCTGATCGTCTGTTTACAAATCGATCGTTCACACATAACAACTGTTTACCTCAAAGTCTTGACTGTAATACAACTCCATGCACAGCAAAAATTGAAATGTCACATGGTACGCTGGTACTGTCCGTTCTCTATCTGAGTGAACACCTCCAGCATGTGGGCCACCCGTGAAGTGCACCCCGCCAACTCAACTATCTCCTTGTAAGAAGACATCAGCCTTTCTACAGTGTCAGCACCAAATACAAGCAGGTTACGAGCTGTCATCAGGTATTGCGTTCGTTCACTGACATTTGTTGATTCATCTTCAGGCTGTCCACTTGGGTTGATGGAACTCACGACAATAGGCAGAGAGATCATGACCATGCCAGTGCCACTCCAGACGTACTTCATGAGGAACTGTTCCAGCACAACGTATCACAGCCAAGCACGGAGGATGCAGTTTTTGTGCCTTATCAGAGATGCATAGGCAGACCGCAGATTATCAACCTCCACCTTATGGCCATCATAGAAGGCAATCTCTTCAGCATTAGTGATAACCCTGGTATGGATGTTTCATAGATAAGCATTACGCTTTGGGTCTACTGCTACAAGAGCTCCGAATTCGGGCAACAACACTCGTAGCACCTTTCCCGTGAGAGACACAACTAAAATGCCAGCAAAGGACCTGGAACTACAACTGCTCCCATCTGCTGACAGACCTCATCAGAGCAAAACCGATGAGAGCGCAGTCGAAGAGTGGCTTGGTGAGATGTGAGTAGAGGTGGGCGACAGACGAGGCAAATGCAGACACATCCTCTGTGAGGCGGTGGTCTGCATTCTCTATCCGTCCATCCAGATTGCTCACTCGGTAATATGTTTGATTCCAGAAGTACTTGGTATATGAATGATCCACCAGTCTAGTCCTAAAAGCCAATGCAAGCTTGGCCTCCAAATACCGAATAGTCGAGTTAAGAAAGGTTGCGGGTAGAGCAACTCCAATCCATTTAAGAAGCATGAAAGCAAAACTTGTCACATCCTTTTTGACAATAAATTTAACCATTTTCCCTTCCATTGTTTCCACATATATAGACATAAATGTCCTGGTTATTAGCACTAATGTATGTAATAGTAACAAGCCCACCTCTTTCGAATAAATTGTAGGTATCATTAGTCTTATCAGCTTATACAGTTGTATTATGAATTCTTTGTTTAAACCAGGAGAATTTTGTTTTAATTTTGATTTTCTCTTATCTACAAATTCACCATTTTTTACTTTCCCATTAGTAATAACAATATTATTATTTGTAGGAGGTAACTTTTCATCTTCAGAGTCAGATTGTCCATTCTGACTACTTTCGTTGGGGGTACAATTAAATTGTCTATAGTTAAAATTGTTAGTCCTGTTATATAATTTTTGCCCGAGGGAATAACTGATTTTACAGCCATACATAAAAACTGCAGCAGCTAGCAAATTTGCTCCAGTTTATTTTGTTTATATTATACTTTACAGCCGTATTCTCCAAATTTAGATACTAGCCGAGTACCCGTGCTTTGCTACGGTTATTTACTTAATTACTTAGCGGTAACTTAATTGATAATCATTACAAAAATTATAAAATCGTGTAATGGAACACAAATATAAATTATAAAATTTCTTTGTAGACAACATTCTTTGTTTGACCCTGTGGTTGAAGGATCGTTAAACTTTCCGAAGAGCTAACCCTTGAGCAAGCAACATATAATTGGCTATGAGAGAAGCAGTCTTCCCTCAGATCAACGCCGGCCATTTTCAGAGACTGCCCTTGTGATTTACTTATTGTCATAGCAAAGCAGGGCTTCACAGGAAACTGCAGTCTTTTAAACTGAAAATGGTAATCCGAAAGTGGTATTAGGGGAACACGTGGAATGAAGACTACTTCATCCTGGCCACATCCAGTAAATATTGTTGCTTCTATGACGTTTTTGTGCAACGCTTTTACTTGTAGCCTAGTGCCATTGCAAAGCTTAGGTGGTACCAGGTTTCTTAGCAACATTATTGGAGCTCCAACCTTAAGGTAAAGATTGTGTGGTGGAATGCCTGGAGGATTAAGCGTGTGTAAAAACTCTACCGGGTAGTGAACCGCATCTTCTACTTCCACCACAGAATCCACCGATTGGTAACATACAGTCTCAGTTGGCAGTTTTCCAATAATATATTATTGATACTTGTAGCAGTGTCATTCTTTGGTGTAAGGATAGCTCTTTCTCGAAACCAAGACAAATCTTTTTAATAAACATTTTTTAAATCTGGGTAAATGTTTTCAGCCAAAGCTTGCAAGTCACATACAACTTTACATAAGTCTGTTGTAATTCTAACTTTGCCGTTTTTCTCAGGTAGATTTCCATTGCCCATCTTTAAAAGTAAATTTGAGAATTCTCCTGCATTTAAACTGCCTTTAAGATGAACCCGCATATTTGTTTTCAAGGCAAGAACTTGGACTTTAGGTCAAAGAATAGATCTCTTAAGGCAGGCTTTGACTTCATCAGCTCGAGTTCCTTTAGGTACAACATGCAAAGTTTGTCTGAAGTCTCTAGCCAATAAGAGCGTTACTCCACCCATCAGGTTTCTGTTATTTCTAATGTCTTGAAGAGATCTATCTAAAGCTTCAATTCCTGTCTTGTTGGCCATTGTGCATTCATCCCAAATTATTAACTTGCAATATTTGAGAACCTCCGCCATGTCGCTTTGTTTTGAGATGTTACACATTGGAATCTCAGAGTGGCGTAAGTTTAAAGGCAGTTTAAACGCAGAGTGAGCCATCCTCCCTCCATCCAATAATGTTGCTGCTATACCTGAAGAAGCCACTGCAATTACGATGTTCCTGTCTTTTCTTAATGAGGCTAAAATTAAATTAATTAAAAATGTCTTCCCTGTACCACCTGGTGCGTCAAGGAAAAACAGTCTTCCAGCTTCTGACTCAACGCTAGCCATTACTTCATTGTATACATCTTTCTGCTCGTCGTTAAGTTTTGGCAAGTTTTCTGAAACCAACTGAGATAAATGAACCGCGTTGTAAGAGAGTTCTTTTAAGTACTCGTGATTGACTGCAGTACTGTTTGGTTCTGGACTTGGAGAAGGAAGACCGAGCTGTTGAATTGATTGGTGGGACATCGAACGCACTAAGTTTTCTAATGACTGTAGGTATTTATTGTAAACAATGTTGTTTAGTGGTTCAAGTGGTAAATCAGGGCATTCATGTTGTATTTGTCTCTTAAAGTCCTCTGACATACTATCTCTGTGTTTTTCCCATAGCCCAAAAGGATTTGCTGATTGACAAAATACCAAAATTACTGCGAAAAGCTGTCTGATTTTTTTAGATGATTCCGACACAACAGCTTTTTCCAAGATTATGTCCAAGTTACTGTCATCTTCAAGAAAACCTAACGCTCTGCTGGCAGACTGATAAGTGGGATGAACTACGCCAGATACCCTTTTAAGATCAATAAAACTTGTAGGCCCTTTAACTTCATGAAGAAGCATGCAGAGATAGTAACATTCTATGGTTAGGGTGTACTGTGTAAACTCGACCAAGTACATGATCTTTTTCTATTCCTGGATGTCCTGGAACGGCTTTGCCTTGTTTACGATGACTAAACTTGTTATTTTTCCAGGTATAGTAAGCAGGTACTTCACTGTAAATTAGATTTCTGGCAAAACTGTCAGATTTGCAAAGCTCAAAGAATGCCAGAATAGTCGTTTTTGGTGGATTCAGAAGTTTTTCTTGGACATTTTCGGTGTTGAAATAAACTCTCTGACCATTTTCAAGATGTACAGCTAAATGCATTACAGGAGGATATCTTTCATGGATTGGGAAACAAAATATACGCCAAGCTGCTTTGGAACTACTGATGTAACGGCCTGCTTCATAGCTTGATACTTCGTCTCTCTCGTTTTCCAAAACTAAAGCTGCTTGATCACTGCCCTTGTTCACATATTTACAAATGTATTTTATTGACTTGACAGAATTACACAATTCCACGTTGATGTATGCTAAAAAGGTACGTGACAGAACAGGATTGTACGGCACTACCCACCGACTGTCTAGGTCTACTCCATTTATGTTGACTGTGTAACCACCATCAGCTGGAGACCTTTGACGGTACTGAGGGTAGCCATCGTCAGCAGTTTGGGTTTCTTTGGATAAGGGACGTGGATATCTTTTGGAGCATGAGCCATTAACCATGCAGAATGAACTCCTATTTAAGTTGCCGCAAGGACTGTGGATCATCGTACTTGATAATTTCATGTAGTTCAGGGTCCATTTCAGGGTCGGGTATCTCAGCACTAATCACATTATCTGTTTCGTCAGCCATGATCCTATTTTGCAGCCACAGCAAAATGTGTACATGAGGCAAGCCTCGCTTCTGCCACTCCACAGTATACATGTAATACCTACTTTGGCCAAAAATTGAACCTTTAGTTAAAAGATTAATCAGTTTTTTCACTTTCAAATGGAACACCCGAGCTATAATGTCGTGTCTATCTTGAGGTTTTTGGCCGTCTTTTAAGGCAGCTCCAATTTCTGTCCATTTCAGATTACATGTAAATGTTATGAACAAATCAGGACGATCATAGAGACGAACATAAGTCATGGCGTCCTGAGTTATCTCGTGCATATAGCGCTGACCGCCAGTAAAACTGGATGGTAACACAACCATTTGTCTGAAACGTTAGCATCCCCCTTACACATGGCGTCTTTAAGGTGAACATAATTTTCCGCTCGCAGCTTACTCTGATTAAATCTTATGAAGTTTAGTCTCTCCATCTCAATTTTAGCATACATATCAACCAGAATCAGAATCTCTTTATTAACATGAACATTGAGAACAGGTTATGCGTCAGAATATACACATGATACATGATAATAATACATGATTGTCATTTATGGTTGAGGATTAGTGTAACTCTGGTTTATCTTTTCGGTGAATTCTTGTACTGTGTAGATAGGATGTTCTGAAAACCACGAATCGAGTTTCCTCTTCAGTGCATTCCCTGTTAGTTGTTTGAAGAGAGCTGGTAGGTGGTTGTAGAGTCGAGCTCCCATTGTCGAGGGTTTCTTGTCGTGAAGAGCAGTTCAATGTCTGGCTGGTGGTATCAGAGATGCATTCCGGGTATTGTAACTATGTGGTCGGGTTGCCTTGGGAAGTCCAAGCTTATCCACATGAAGAATGAGTTCTTGGATATATATTGCTGTGACAGTCTTTATTTTTAATTGTTTGAATGCTGGTCTGCAGCTGTCCCTGGAATCCAGATTTGTTAGAGATCTTACAGCCGATTTTTGTATTTTCAGCACTCGCTTCAGGTTTGCTGCTGATGTGCTGCCCCATACAATGACTCCATACCTCAGGTGGGTTTCTATAAGTGCATAGTATGCGATTTTTGCTGTTTCCCAGCTGCTTACACCTTTTATTCTTTTCATTACATAGGTGGCGTTGTTTAGTTTTTTGCAGAGGCTGTCAATATGTGGATTCCAGGTAAGCTTAGCGTCCAAGGTTAGTCCCAAGAGTTTGGTTTCCTCTTCGCTACTTATGTTAGGCAACATAGGAACTTGAATCCCTCTTCCTCCAAAGTTAATCTGCTTCGTCTTGGATGGGTTTGCGGCCAAGTCATTCAAAGAGCAGTAGTCATGGGTCATAATTAGAGCTACATAGGTTTTTATGCTGAGATCTTCGGCTGTTTCATTTTGGAGGAGGAGAGTGGTGTCATCTGCAAACATAACTACAGAGCTGAAGTTTTTTACATAGTCAGGGAAGTCATTAGTCAAGAGTATAAACAACACAGGGCCGAGCACAGATCCCTGAGGGACACCCCTAGTCATTGGTTGTGGTTTTGATCTGATTGTCTGTGTCACTCCATTAGTTGTGTGGTTCAGCTCAACTAGTTGGCTTCGTCCTGTGAGATAGCTCTCAAACCAGGTTTTAGGAGTGCCTGTTATTCCCAGCCCTTCGAGTTTTTCTAGTATTATCTTGTGTCCTATGCAATCGAATGCCTTGGAGTAGTCAAGTAGTAAAGCTGCTGTGAACTTTCTGTCGTCAAGATAATCTATAATTGACTCTACGAGATCTATCATGGCTGTGGTTGTAGACTTTCCTTTGATGAATCCATGTTGGCTGTTGGTTAGAAGGTTTAGCTCCATTAGATGGGCAAAAAGTCTTTTTAGTACTATCTTTTCCAGTATTTTTGAAAATGTTGGGATAATTGAGATGGGGCGGTAGTTTCCAATTTCGGTTTTGTCCCCCTTCTTTAACTTTGGATACACTTTAGCTTCTTTAAGAGCTGAGGGAAAAATTCCTGTTTGGAGAGACCTGTTAATGATGGTAGTCAGTGGTGCCAGAATGGCGTCTACACAGAGCTTTGCCAGTTTTTCTGAGATTTCATCAGTACTGCAGGACACGTTGATTTTAGCTTGGCTATTGCATCTTTAACTTCTTGTTCGTTTGTCAGTGAGAAGGTCAGATTCTGTTGTAGTGAGGATGGTTTACTATTTATTCCTTTACTCTTGGTGTTTTGTTTGTTTGCCTTTAAGGTGTTTTCAGCTATACTTGCAAAGTATTTATTAAACTCCTCTGCAATTTCAGTAGGTTTGTTTAGTACTTTGCCTGCAGTAACAAGTTTCATAGGCTGGACTTCTCTTTTGCCTCTGTTTGCTGTTCTTTCTTGGTTTATTATTTGCCAGACTGCTTTTGATTTGTTGTCCGATTGGAGGATTTTTTTTAGTTGCTTCTGCTTGTTTAATTTGCTTCAGGTTGAGGTCATAACACTTCTTCCTCTCGGCCATGATGTTTTTATCCTCTGTCCGTCCAGTTAGCTCATACCTATGAAGAGAGTTGAGATAGTCTTGTTTTAACTGTATTGATTTTCTGTCTGTGAACTGTATCAATTTGTTTATTTTCCTTTGTTTAATTTTCTTCACAGGACATGCTGCATCAAGTTCCATTGTCATGATGTGTAAAAAAGTGTTGTAGGATTCATCCACTGTCTCCGAAGCATAGACCCTTCTCCAGTCATGGTTTGATAGATGTATTTTGAGCTGTTCCAGTGATTTTTTATTTATCTGCCTCCCTAATTTTGTATGGTTTTGGGTTTTATTTTTTGTAATGTTTAATGTGCAAAGCTGGCCTTTATGGTCTGATAAGCCTGTTTCTAGAATATTCACTTTGACATTGTCAGGAGGCAGGTTTGTGCAGATGCAATCGATAGAAGTGGATGAAATGTGTGTTATTCTAGTGGCAGGGAGGTTTAGCCTTGTAATGTCGTGTAGGGCAAGGGTCTCCGTCAATTTAGTTTTGCTTTTGTTAGGTATTAGACTATTGATGTTGATGTCTCCAGTGATTATTAGCTTGTGGTTGTGAGGTTGGAGTTCTAATTGAAAAGGCTGCGGTACAGTAATAAGTAACTTCCATCGCCTTTTCTTTCCATTATTTTGTAAGCGTAAAAGTCGCAAGCTGAGACCTTTTTATTGAGAGGTACGTTAGATATCGGATCACGTTGTAAAATATTGATAGCGTAGCCATCTTCTCCACGACAGAACATAAGAGGATACTGGAGTGTGTCATAAGCTCGATGCGTTTCACTTATCCGTATTAACTTTGCCTTTCTACTGTGTAAAATAATATCTCTCTTTTCAAACTCCTGGCCCACAGTAACCAAAGCGACCTCTCTTGTTGCTGGTGCGTTGAAACGACCTTTATGTCCATCTGCAGGTTTCCTATCCGCATGAATAACAACTTTGAATTCCTGACCTTCCGGAACATTTTCAATTGCAGTTTTAAAATCTCGAATATAAGGATTGTTACCATGCAGACATTTTTGAATTTGACTAACTAAAGAAGGTTTAACTATATTAATGAGGTTCGCTCTTATTTCCGTTTCTCTTTCGTCGTTCCCAACAAAATAAATTTGTAAAAAAGGGGGATTTTGTTGGTGGGAAGGTAGCAAACTTCCTATTCGATGGTAAACTTGCCCTTTTACCTTAAAAGTTGGCATGAAATTTCCTTCGACCACCTCTTTAGCTCCGAATGAAGTCAATTGGAAACAGCCGTTATACTTTCTGATATTTGATAAAAAATGTTGAGACTGAGGGTGGTTGTTAGTAAGAAGACTATGGAGTGGTTCGGGAAGCTGTTGAATAGAAGGAATATAAACCTTGTTATTGCTGCAGCATGAGCCAGGACTTTCTTCCTTCCACTTTTTTGCATGGCACCAATTACATTCAATGTAGCCACCAAGAGAGACAACCTTGTCATTACTGTAATCTGTGAGGCATTCATATTTAAATCCAGATAAAGATTTTGTTTTCCATGGGATCAACTGCCTCTTTTCATTGTACCTTCGAACAGCTTCCTGATTAACTTCCACATGTCTAATTGAGTATTTAGCTCCCGAACACCTGTTAACATCAGGATTGTTTTTATTATAGGTTTTTACAGCCTTTCTATGTAATTCCAGATTTTTGTTGTTGTATTTTTTCACAGCCTCTCTATGAACTTCAGGGTTACTTTTAGTGTACTTTTTCACAGCCTCTCTGTTTACTTCCGGATTCCTTTTATGGTATTTTTTCACTGCTTCTCTGTTGATTTCGGGACATTTTTTGTTGTGTCTTTTTACGGACTCTATGTTTTTGCCTTTTGATTCTATCAGTAACTCTAGAACGTCGATTTTTTCTTCTTTTCTTACCAACACCGTTGAGATTATTTCGGAAGAAGAGGAAGTAATTAGGTCAGTACTGGACGTTACTTTAATATCACGTTTAACAGATTTTAACAAATAGTTAAGTGGCAAATCATTGTCTGTGCCGTCTTGAGCAGTTTGTTCATCATCAATATTTTCTGCGAATTCACTCCTACGCAAAGTACAATTAATAGGATTATCAACGACAGTTGTTGCAACTGCAGGTGTGTACTGAGGACAAAGAGGTTCAAAGTGGGCATTCATCATGGGTCCAGAACACTTAAATCGCAATATTGGCTTTTCCTGTTCATACTCATCAGGCTGTACAATCACCAAACCATCACGATAGATCACCAGATGGTAAGGGTATATTTCGCTAGCGGCTTGAATTTCACAGTGCGTTGCATATGTGGTGTAAAGAGACATGTCAGCACGGTATTCAGCTAAACTTCTATAAATGTTACCAAACGGCATCATTGTATGCTCATGAAACCAGTGCCAGTTGCTACAAACGTACTCTACAACGCCTGCTCGCAGTTGAGGCGCATGGGAGACATTACCGTACATGAGGTAAGACGGGGAGTAAAAAAGCACAACCCATCAGCACCCACAGGTACAATACGATGAGGTACCATAACCCTATCAACATTAATATGTTCCATCATCGCTATTGTGTTTGTTGATCAGAATCAATTTTCACGTAGCAAAGTCAAATGTACAAAAAAAGAAGCTTAGAAACTGAGAATCAAAAACAAAAGTGTAGTTAAAATAGGACAAATTAAAATATAGTAGTTATCATCTTAAAAACTGAAAGAGTGACAGCTTTATATAAACAACTTAAAAATTAAAATTAACATTTAGAAAAAATTATAGAATGCCAAATTGATCAAAATAGTATTAACTAAATTAGAAAGACTTTAAAGTAGAGAGTTAAACACTAAGTAAGAAAGTGAAAAGTAAAAATAAAAATATTTATCTTCTATGAAAAGGCTAGGAGCAACAGCTATAGTAGGAAACACCTACCTAATAAAAACAGAAAAGTACCGTAGTTAAGAAAGCAAAAATTAAAATATAGTAGCTATCGACTTAAAAACTGAAAGAGCGACAACTTTATATAAAAAACTAAACAAAATTAAATTAACCTTTAGAAACAATATAGAATGACTAACTTGATAAAAAGAGTACTAACTAAAGTAGAAAAACTTAAAAGTAGAGAGTTAAACACTAAGTAAGAAATTGAAAAGTAAATAAAAAAAATTATCTTCTATAAAAATGGATAGGAGCAACAGTTGTAATAGGAAACACCTAACTAATGATAAGTAGAAAACTAGTGTAAAAAATGATTAGTCTAACTTGTCAATTAAATAAAAGAAAGGTAAGAATTAATAAGAAATTTAAAATAATATTTTAAACTGAATCCAACAGGAGTGTAGTATAGGAAAGCACGGAAGCGGTCTGTAACAGAACAGCAACTGGACTGAACAAACCACACTGTGTGCAAGAATGTCTGTTCTCTGAGGAAGGGAAGTGTGTTATCAGTATTGACCTTTAGACTAAACCCAGAAATTCATGACCGAGTCTGACATCAGTTTTATGCACCACACCCTCTTTAACTGTTAGTTTTATATAAGTAAAAAACAGCTAACTAAACAACCTTCGTTAAATTTAGATCAGTAGCTACTCAAGTGACTAGAAAAGTCGTTATATAAAAATTTAATTTAGATAGATATACGTGCAACGGTTCAATATCCTAGGTCCTCTCATTGTAGACATAAAGTTATTATAGCTGGTCAGAATTAGTAAAGAAATAATATATTATTTTATCCTGGTAACATTATCTTATTCCTAAAACTAAAACACTATAAGAAAAAAATCGGCTATAAAAATTAATTAAATTAGTCAAATACAGCACTTATGGCCGACATATTGCTTTTCATATTTATTTTTAAATATTGTTTTTGGGCTGTTCTGGCGCTAAAGCTGTTGAAAGTTGTTGAAAACTACTTTCTTTACCATAATACTATGTGTTAAAAAAGTTAAACCAACTAATTATTAGAGAAATATTTGCCAAAAACAGTGTGATTTCTCCACTTTTTGATGAAATTTTGGAAGTTTGTGCTTTTTTAAGCCAAACGGTGAGAGATATGAAAAAAAGGTAAGAGACCAAAGTTGTAGATAATCTAATTCCAGACTAACGATTTTTTTGTCAAATTTTAAATTCAATGAACGGTTAAGCCAGCAGAGCCAAAAAACTGGATCGACTACACTACGCTTTTGGGGCTTTTTTGCACCCCCAAAACCCCCCTTAGAGTTGGAATTTCCCAAAATCCTTTCTTATTGCACGCATTCAGTAAGCAAGGAATATTGTGTAAAAATTTCAGCTTCCTAGGTATTACCGTTTGGGTTGTAGAGCGATCAGTGAGTGAGTCAGTCAGTGAGTGGTATTTGGCTTTTACAAGGAACGACACAACATTTAACACCGGAAATTAAATCTATACAGTGATTCACTTTCTTGATGTCCTAATGTCTACATCGTTGAAAAATTTAGCACGCACTTATCACTCACGACACATCCTTTTTTAGTCTTGGTTGACAAGATCATAGAATAGATGTCTTTGAATGACAACATTGGATTGTTTCAGTCTGATACTTTTAATGACAATATTGGATTGTTTCAGTTTCTGATACTTTGAATGACAATATTGAATTGTTTCAGTCTCTGATACTTTGAACAAACTCTTCAACTGAGTATATTGGATGTTCCATAAGCCAAGAGTTGAGTTTTAGTTTCAGACCTCTCCAAGTTAGTTCCTGGTATTCTGCAGGCTATAGATTGTAGAGTTTTGCTCCAATATACATTGTTTTTTTTCTCAAACAGAGCTATCTTGTGTCTTGCTGTATGTATAATAGAAGAGTGTCTGGTATGTGTTTGTGGATTCTTGGTTGTGTTGTGAGTCCTGATCTTTGCACAATTTGGATCATTTCTTTGACATAGATTGCAATTACAGTTTTAATTTTTAGCTTCTTAAAGTGTTCCTTGCAGCCATCTTGTGGATGTAGGTTTGCAAGACATCTAATGATTGACTTTTGTGCAACAAGGACTCTGTTGAGATTTATGGAGGATGTTGCATCCCACACCGCAATTCCATATCGCAGGTGTGTCTCAAATAGTGTATGATATGCAACCTTCGCTACATCCACATTGCAGATAATTTTAACTCTTCTTATTACAAAGAGGGCAGAATTTAGTTTTTTACATAAGATGTAATGTGGTGTCCCCAGCTGAGGTTTGAGTCGATGGTTAGTCCCAGTAGTTTGGTTTTATTTACAGCATCAATGTCAAGCAGCACAGGTTTGTTGACTCCTTTCCTTCCAAATAATATTTGTTTAGTGTTATTCAGGTTTGCTACCACGTTGTTTGATGCACAATAGTCATAAGTTTTATTTAATGCAGTGCAGGCATTGAGATTTACCTGGTGTATCAGCTTGTAATAAGAGTAATATAAAGTATACAAATCATGCAAAATTTAATGGTTGCTTAATTTAATAACAGCTGTTGAATATAAATCAGCTGTTTTACAATGCATAACCCGGATCATAAGTAGGTTTTTCATAGAGTAACCTTATTAATGTTCTAATTTAAAGCAAAAGCAAGAGAATATTACCTAAATATCTGTTTAAACAATCTCAGTTTTCCTTACGGAACAAATAAGTGATACTTTTACAATATCACTTATTGTAAAAGTTTCTATAAAGTACCAAAATGTTTGCATGAAAAGGTGCTATTTTTTGTGCATTTCATCCTTTTTCTATAAATCTACCCTTTTAAAAAGTTATTAGGGGGTTGAAATGTTTAATGGCTGCAATTTTGTTTCAGTAAGTAGAATTGTTTTTAAAACGTTTATTTAAAATGTAAACTGTTAAGATTAAACAAACCTACAAATTTTGAATGTAATATATCAAACCATTTCAGAGGGAAAAATTATTTGCTAAAAAATACAGAAAGGCAGAAAACTAAGCAAGATAGGACAATACATTATGGGATGAATATGGTTTGTCTCAACTTATAGTATAACCTGGTAAAATGTTGGTCAGTAATTACAGAACACTGTATAATTTTAACTTTAACTATTAGTTTGTAATATATTAAATATCGCTTTGTTTTCAATCAAAACTAGTACCATATATATTATTTCTTTTTAAAATGTCTTTTCGCTATGTCAAACACCTCAACATATTGATAATATAGCAATTCACAGTAAAATGTCCAATGATCAAAAGAAACAAGTTGTACAATATAATTTATTTCTAAAACAAACAAAAAAACTATGTTTAGTATTGTTAAATTGAACATAAACGTATACATAGATTTAAAACTAGGTTAAATATGCTACAATAATCTAAATAAATTTATGGAGAATTAGGATGAAATAGCTATTATCTTGTCAGGAGTGGTTCAGTTATTATAAAATCATGGCCCACCAAAGGTTACTACAATACCTTAAGAGGGGTATTGAAATGAACAGTACAATGAATGGATGAAATGTTAAGTTTCAGAGTTCTAATTGTAGGATTATCGCAGCAGTGATATTTTTGGAGGGAGGAATATTCACTTATAATATTTTGAACTTACATAAAATAATTTATTACAATAATTTAAAATTATTGTAGAGTGAAGCAAGCTTGAGTTGTGAAAGTTGGATACTACAAAAAATAATTATTTATAAGAAAATATCATATAAATTAACATGTACGTCTCACAACACTATAATGACTAGATGTTGAGTCAAATATTTATATATACCATATAAATATTTGACTCAACATCTAGTCATTATAGTGTTGTGAGACGTACATGTTAATTTATATGATATATACCAACACGTAACATGCTAATCAAGAAACTTATAAGAAAAGATAACCCTGAACTTTTTCGGGAATTTTCTTGAATGTATCATCAGAGGTCAAGATATTCTTAATAAGTTATCAACAAGAGACATTGTACTTGATGTTCCATTAAAAAAATATATAACTAGCACGTCTTGCCAGTTGTAGATAATTATGTTTGCAATAAGTGTTTAGCA